>SDVV010037912.1:0-10788 GCA_016164225.1 Gammarus roeselii
TTGCTTTTGCGGTTCTGTAGTGCTGTAGCATTTGTGCCTCCCATCTTGCCCTGCACTTTGGCTTTCCCTGGTGTGTTGGGCGGTCTTGAGGCCACCAAGGTGAGAAAGGTCATCTTGACCAATAGCTATTTTCTTATGAACAACTTGCTGCTTGAACAAGCTATTTCCTACCACCACTTTCCAATCTACTCACAACATTCCCCCCCATCAATTGTATTGACTTACAAAACTCTCTATAGTATCACTTGGACTAATTCAAGAACGATCCCTATCTTCACTCCTCTTGCTATCAATACCTAACTAGTCCTTCACCCACATCATTCTAGGGGGAACATCATTCCACTGCATAATGCTATCCAGCAAACCTAGTCAAATTTTTTTACCCAACCTTCCTCTACACCCAAGTTCCTCCCACTTACCAAGCCAAACTCATTTTGGCCCATCAACTTAGATCTCACTCAATGGTAACACATCAAACTTTTTCCTCACAAACATCTCATCAATTTCTCGCATCTTTGCTTTATATGTACTACAACTACCCACATTTTGTGACTTCAGCAAAAGGATTTAAAGAGACTTTGGCTTCTTCTGCTTGTCTTGCCTTCTCGCTCTGCCCATATTTATTGACTGTTCGTGTCACACAATGTGCACATTGCCAAGGTTCCATGCCCTCTGCCACAAAAAAAAAATCCTGGACCTGTCCAATAACCTGATCCCTATGGACCAGCACAAATGAAGAAATCCAGGTCTTTACTCTAAGATTGTCCTTTTGCTAGATGGCATACGTCCTGCGGCAACTCAATTCGGCACGTATCAAATTGATATTTTTGTTTACTAGATTGAATAAAACCAGATTCTATGCATTGTAAGCCCACAAACCTCTTCTGCAGAAGATCAATTCCAACTTGGTAAGGCTTTGGTTAAATGCCTGTAACAAAGTGTTTTTTTTCACTGAATTGTACGACTTGTTCATTGGATTCTGAACAACGAGTAGGCAATAGCTATATATCACATCAAATGAAGGTGCTGCTCATTATATGGGGCTCTATTTTGGGAAAAAAAGACCCCAGGATTCCACAGTAACCTGAATGTAATGAAATATTTTATACAAGAGCAGAATATTCTCTCCAGATTGACGATACCGAGGTGTGGGATGCTGAGCAAGCTGGACCAATCAAGCAAACTGGATACGACCCCAAACTGGCGTCATTCTTGAAGCCTATTTTGAGGTGAGACTTCTTGAGCTTGTCTGTTACTGGTTGATTGTGTAAGCACACTCAATCCACTCCGGTCTGCAACGTTTGCAATCTAAGAAGGAATATTTTATCATCTTGTCTGTCTTTTTACCTTGTCAGAATTTATAAAGAATCTATTCAAAAATGTTCATGAGGTTAACAAATGTTGAAAGATCTTGTAAGGCTGATGCTGATGCCACAGCAGGAGTGGCGAATGCCCCTGCAGCAGTGGGTCAGGTGGCAGCTACGCTGCAACCAGCTTTTCAAAGCAAAGACCCTCCAAGTATCTAAGTATGTAAGTATAAGTTTGCAAAGAGTGGCTGAAACTTTTTGGCCGTACTTTCCTTCTATGTAGATTCAATGCTACTTGACATGTTGTGCTACAGATACAGACACTATTCCGCATTCCTCAGAAAGGGAGGTGGTTGACGGCAAGGCGCACCTCACACCCTCATACGCTCACTCTCACACAACTTAGCCCTTTTGTGCTAAAGGGTCCCCCTCATCATACACTCTGGGTCACGAGTGCAGTCCGAGGATCCGTCGTCAGCAGCAGGTCCCGACAGTTTTCACTTGTTTACCCCCGCCGCGTCATAATGGCCGGGCCCTCCCACCCACGACCATCACGACAGCGGGATGTCAAGGGCTGGAGAGCACATCAGAGCTGCATCAAAATCAACCATTCACAACCATTCCCACTAACGCCTGTTCATTGCCCCTCTCTCGCCACCTCCACCTTCCCAACGCCTGCTTTACACCATCCATCCACCCAAACTTCGGTCTACCTCTAGGCCTGCTACCACTCGCCTCCGCATTCATCACCTCTTTTCACCCATCTCCATCCATCCTCTCCATGTGCCTGAACCATCTCAGAATACGCGAATCCACTCTGTCCTCCAACTTCTTCACCATCCCTGTTCTGATTCGAACCACGTCGTTGGTGATCTGGTCTCTCAGCGTTACTCCAGCCATGCTCCTCAAACATTTCATTTCGAAAACATTCAACCTTCTTCTCTCCTCTGCTCGCACCCCCTAGCCAGTTGGGACAACAACACCTTCATACAGCCCTCTCTTTGCTTCCATCCCCAACGTCCTACAGCTCATTACACTTTTTAGTGCACCCAACACTTTACATCCCTCCTTCACTCGCGCCTTCACTTCTGTTTCAACTAGTTCTGTTATCGCCACATGGAAGCCCAGATGTTTCCAGCACAATGTTGCGGGAAGCGCTCGTAAACGTTCTGCCCGCCCATACCAAAAACCGACAAGTAACTATAGTAGTTAATACACTCACTCTGCAACTGCAGACTCAGCTACTCCGGCAAAGTCCTCAGCTGTCCGGGCCAAAGGAAGGAGCTCCACCAGCTACCTTAAAATAATTTCAGAGCCCGCCCGTTCCAAGGTTTCAGAGGTGGAACACCCCAGCGCATCATATCGATGTGCGGTTGGATTCAATTACGTACTCGGCCCAGGTGAGTGCTCTCGTAATTCCCTCAGATAGTTGTCTGAATTTATATTTCCCCAGCAAGAATCGGTACAATTCTTGGAACACGCAAGGTAGGGATAACGCTGGGTTCTACTTATAATAAACAATTTATTGAAAGAACGATTTGGGCTAGCGGGCCAGTGCCCAGCTCCGACCATAGATTGGAGTGAGCGCAGTAATCATGCCCACTACCTGCACTCAACATCCAACCCTATCGACTACGGCTAAACGTCGCGGTAGACCAGGGGTCACTTGATGATACAATCTTCTCCAGCTATGGGGCCTTCGTTAAAAAACACACAGCCTAATTATTATAGGACACACAGGTCCCCACAACTCCTAACTTCGGAGTTTTTATACTGTTTCCGCCTCTCGGCGCTTAGGTGCGTCCACCAATACGACAAGAAGACCCACTATGGGCAGACATGAAGTCCAATGATAGATCCGGATACAAAACTCGCTCATAAACTTTGAAGGTAAAACAAGAACTATAACAACATTCTTGGCAACGGCCATAGAACCGAACAATATTTTTGGAACACTTAAACATATGTATCAATAACTATGCAGTTGTAAGCAAATGTACCTCACTAGTGCATCATAACATGTAAAACCAAAAAATAGAGGAAATAAAAGGAGAACAAATCCACCTTTGCAATACACTCTCAGTTTCCTAGTCAACCCACATAACGCTTTCATATCAGCCCGGTAAGCGCAACTGCACATCCCAACCCAACCCACGTAATGGCCGCTGTCCGGAACTGCCTTTACCCCAGTGTTCCCTCTCCTCACCTTCAACCTGATCAGGGTTGACACCCCCACCCCAACTTCGAGTTAGTCACCAGATGTTGAACTACGCGTTAGGGTCCCAGGTTAGTGAACTACACAGCTCCAGCAGTCTCTGGATCAAACTATACGCGTTAGTCAAGTTAAGGGGTAATAACCAATTACAGTTAGCAACACAACTATCACTTATGTATTGCCCACAAACGCAGCAGCGCACAACGCCCCGTTTCCCCCCATGTAGCAACTTCCCCCTTCAGACGATGAGGGCCAATGGTACCCCTCACAACAATCCATACACTCTACCTAGTTGGTTATCAATCTATAACCAATACAGTAGTCGAACAATTAAAACATCAATTGGAAGAATAAATAACTGTACAAAATGGGATACTTTAATATAGACGAATTCGAGAGCTCTCTGACGCTTTAGTGAGCACGCAGGCCGTGTGTCTAAATTATGCTTGGGCGCCTAGGGCTCAAATCTCCAAACGCGGCTGCGTGGTCGACCTCCCGACACCTCTCACCGAGTTACCGAGGTACTGAACAGTAGATCGACGATAGCTAACTATCACCCGCTCACCACCTGATTGTCTGTTCAGGGAGCTTAAGGTGTCAGCGTAATGTCATCTCAATTTAGGGAAGCCACGCCTACCAAATCACCACCCAATAATCAGGGACGACTCCCACGATAGGCTGGTAAAATCGGCACAAGTGTTCCACAAATCCGACGTTATTCCTTCGGCAACTCTCTCTCGTTGATGCAGTGGGAGTGGGCGCGCTCTTTCGAGTACAGCTGTGAAGTGTTCCAGACGGTGACTCCAGCGACGAGCTTCACCTTGTGTGGGAGGCCGCAAGGCGCAGTTCACGTAGATAAGGACTACCCGGAGGCAGCACCACGGCTAGATTTGGGTCCCAGAGTCTCCCGTAGCCCACATGGATTGACTCGTTGGTAACGGACAAGAGTGTGTGACGGTCACAGGCAACTCAAACCGTGGCTCACTCCGAGCACAAGGTACAGAGAGTAGGGGGGGGATAGCATCACGCAAGCCCCACAAACGTGCGCCTCCAGGAGGGTCACGAATAGTCGACCGTTGGGGCTAAAACAACGCCCAAAAGCCACTGGCAAGCTGGGAATCCAGGCACCACTCTCGAACTCGTGACTGGAAGAGGAGAAAGAAGCCCACCTTAACTTGCCGGGACAATCTACTCTCTATTTCTGATAAACTTAGCTATTGGTCAATTCTGCACGCAACAAAGGCTAGGCCACATCCTGAAACATATAAGAACAATTAGTGTACATGGGTTATAAAATTTGCCATCTATACCTAGCACAACATTACAAAATTAAGAGGACTCAGATGCTCAACTCGCGAGGCACTGAGGCCCAAGTAAAAGACTTTGATTGATCTGACTGCAAACTCAAAGTACTGACTGAAGTCCAAGATTAGAATAGGAGAACGAGCATCGGAGTATCAGTTTTCTCCCTAAGGTGCAATCAATTCCACTCGAGATCCACACCCGAGCGTGTTGAGCCCAGCCGAGCTAACGTTTCCTCCAGTCTATACCAGGCAATGTTATGCAGGTTGTCTCAAGACCAACTCGTCAGGGACTTCCATACACCAGAGCCAAATGCCCCCCTAAGAGCTCCGGGTCTATTCTAGTGTTTCGTGTACTAAAATTATTATTCATGTAACAGGGCAACTAGGCTGTTAGCATCTCAATAGCAGCGGCAACTGAGAAAAACACAGCTTTGTCCAAGTCAACCATCGCGGAGACGTCACAGCGCTCACAAACATTCTTAAGGCTAATCTGAAAGAAGAACGTGAATGGGTTGAATATATACAATAGCGGGGCAGAATACTGCCCCCTACAACAACATGCCCAGCATGTTGTGCTGGAAATTTTAAATTACATCGAACTTAGTCATCTTACTTGACTGGTTGTAACAGTCGACTTCTGCTGTTACATACACAGGTGGAACAAACTGATTGTAAACTCAGTTAAACTCACTTTTAAAGGACTGAGAAAATTGTGGACCAAAGCCTAATTTTATTCATGGCATTGACGAATGTTTTCAATTCATTGTCTGAAAATTGTGGACTAGAATAATTTAGTAGTTAATAAATTCGGGACTGAGAAATAATGTAGAAAAGAAGAGCTATTAGTGAGGGAAGTAATGAAAAAAAAAATCATAAATTCTAGTCAATAATATGAGAAGATGGGATGGTTGTAGCCAAGTTGCATGAGAGGCTAATAGGCCTAATGAAAAATTATATAAAAGAATAAAAAAATTAGTCAACAATTGCAATGAAGAAACCATAACCTGTCTATATAATCTCGAAAATTGAACATCCATTTATTTTTTTAGCACGTTGGTATTGTTGCATCATGGCTGACAGGTTTCAATAATATTCCTTTCTTATTCATATATTTATACAGATACAGACACTAGGCCGAACTGCAAGGCGCATCTCGCACTCCTCTCATATAACACAACTGGGCTTTTTTTTGCTAAAGGGTCCGGCCGGGAGACCCCGCAACACATCGTCCGGGTCCTGAGTGAGGTCTGAGGTCAGTGTCAGCAGCAGGGCCCGACAGTGTGACCGGTTTACCCCTGCCGCGTCATGATGACGAATGCCAAGGGCGGAAAAGCACATCAGGGCAGCGTCAAAAATCATCCATTGCGATCATATTCCACTCACGCCTATTCATTGCAGGCTCTCTAGCTATCCCACACTTGAATCTCTCCTTCCTAACGCCTGCTTCACCCCATCCATCCACCCACTCCAATGTCGGCCTCCCTCTAAGCCTACGTCCACTCGCCTCTGCCTTCAACCATCGTTTCACCCATCTCCCTTCATCCATTCTCACCATTTGCCCGAACCTCTTTAGAACACGCGGATCAACTCTGTCCTCTAACTTCACCATCCCCGTTTTAGCTCGCACCACGTTGTTATTGTTTCTGTCGCTCACCGTCACACCAGCCATGCTCTTTTAACATTTCATCTAAAAGACGTTCAACCTTCTTCCATTTTCTGCTCATACCCCCCAAGTTTCAGCTCCTTAAAGCACAGTTGGGTCAACTACACCCACTTTGCTTCCACCCCAGCGTCCTACTGCTCATTGGAAGGTCTTGCTTAAACGTCTGAGTACTGTGTTGCAGGGGAAACGTGCCTCACAGAGTTCACAAATGGTGCTCATTATGAGAGCAAGAAAAAAAATAGCTGTATGCCTTCTTGAGTGGGCTTGGGCATGTTGAAGAGGCTCCTCGGAACTCTCATGGATTCTTTCAAAGAAAACCAGCAAATGTTGACTACCCAGGCTTTCTCATTTCACTTTTCTGAATCACTGATATCGCCAGATAATGATTTATCAGCTTCACAATCTGGTGGACGTTCTTCTACACCGCCATCTTCTTTCGGTCGCTCCCAAATTTTGAACGTAAACTCCCTCCATCCCAGGCTGCCTGATGAAGAGATGATTAGTCAACAGCAGCTTTACCCCCACTTTTGGTGGGGTGGAATTTGATCACAAGCCACAAGATCGTGACGTGGATGCGGCGCATGCTGCTCCCGGACATAAACCGGGAGAAGCCGACACGACCGCATAAACGGTACGCTGAAAACTAGAAATTATTTGAATACCTCTTCTGTCCCCCCCCTAAAGCTACTGGTTCACGGGTCGCACGGGGTCACGATCCAACCGGGGAAGGTGAACAACCTACTTTCCTTTCAGACCCTTTTACTCTTCACCATCTCTCCTTCTCTACCCTTTCCAGGTTATGCTTTCACCTTGGTTACTCCTTTTACCTCGTTTGTTATGTTGAAACTGCATTAACTTATCTCTCTACTTCTCATGACAACTTTCCCCCATAGTTTTTTTCTTTTACTTCTCTTTTTGTCGCTTTTTTTTGCACTTTTTTTTGCACTTTTTTTCATCCATGTTTTCTTCAATCTATACTCACCAACTACAAGGTGGCCAAAGTAGCAAAGTTGACGACGGACCACACTATAAATGATATGACTGCATTAGACCTCTGCGATATTGAGGACCGGGGGGTGGGACAACCTTCAGCAAACCCGTTGCTGGGTTAGAGCTGTTGGAAGGTCCTGCCTAACCGTCGAAATATTATGTTTGCAGGGAAACGAACCTCACATAGCTCACATGTAGTGCTTATTGAAAGAGCTAGAAAACACTTGCTTTATGCGCTTCATGGTGGGCGTGGGCATGGTGAGAGGGCTGCTTGGAACTCTCATGGATTTCTTTCCTGAAACTCAGCAAATGTTGACGACCCAGACTTCTCCATTGGATAACTCGTTTGAACAACGGCTATTACAACAACGGCAACGGTTCCCGCAAGATGGTGACGTACCAGCGTCACCATCTGGCGGACGCTCTTCAACACCGTCATCACCCGGCGGTCGCGCCCAAATAGTGGAGGTGAACCCCCTCCATCCCAGGCTGCCTGATGGAGAGATGATTAGTCAACAGCAGCCTTCCCCCACTTCTGGTGGGGTGGAATTTGGAAACAAGACACACGACCGTGACGCGGGTGTGGTACACGCTGCTCCCGGAAGAAAGCCTGAGAAAAGCCGCCGCAATTGTGTAAGACCCCATGAATGATGCATTGAAAATCAGAAAATAATTGAAAATCTTTTTCAAAATAAAAACTACACTAAGTTCTTCACCGTCAAAGCAATCTCGAGAGAAAACCTGGCCGATACAAGCTAATGGACAACTCCGCGCTGCACTGGGGGGACCCCCGAAACGCATCAGTGAGCTTAAGAGTGGCTCCCTCCTGGTAGAGGTGAAAGATGAGGAGCAAAGTAGGAACATTCAGAACCTAAAACAACTAAATAATAAACCTGTAAAAGTTGATGAGCACCCTACTCTCAACACGATACAAGGAACTACATATTTAAAAAAAAAACTGACCAAACTACTCCGACGACGATATTCTTACCGAACTCGCGGATCAGCAAGTCACCAACATATGCAGTGTGAAACTACTGCGAAGCGGAGTTGAGTACACTGGTGTCTACATCCTACCTTCAAGCTCTGTTCTCTGCCCCCCTGATGTCCACATTGACTGGACACTGTGCTCGGTTCGAGGATGCATCCCTAATCCCAGACGCTGCTACAACGGCCAACAGTTTGGTCATGGAAGTGATGCTTGCCGATTGAGGAACATAAGAAGTACAGGCTTCCACTGTGGTGAGGATGCACATGGCCACAATTGTGACCCAACTGCTAATTGCGCCAACTGGTCAGAGGACCATCCAGCGTCTTCACGCGAATTCTTCTACTACGGACTCGAAAAGGAGATACTCTCGGATCAAGCTAGAGAACGCCTTTCCTACCCCGAAGCCAAGAGACGAGTAACTGCCAAATTTATCCGCCCGCTTGCTAGCTTTGCTGCAGTGACAGCTGGAACACCTGTAACCAGGGTTTCTTCTAACCTACAACACGACGCCTTTCATCCTCCTCGAAATTGAGGAAATCCATTACGACAGTTATTCGCACTGTCCGGAAACTCGGAAATTCCGTTGGAGATACCTTCCCTCACTCCCACCTTACCTCGTCCATCACTTGCTGATCGACGTGCAATGGGAGTCCCAGACCTGAATCTGGACGACGACCTGCTTTTATTGGAGGCAGCACCACATAAAGACACGCTGCCACCTCAACGCGCTCCTCACCAGCTACACAAGACAAAAACCCGGGATCTGTCACCAACTTTTAAACCCGCCGTACTCCAAGACCAACCTAGATTACCCTTGGTAACCGCGCAGCCTGGCCAGATTAATGCTCAACTCAGATGTCATTCTGGTGCCTTCATTAGGGCACCTGATGCCCCTTCGCCTCAGCCTTGCTTAGCCGCTTCGGATTATAATCATCAGGGAAATGCGTCGAGCACAGTATTGAATGATTATCACCCTACTTCATCATCGCCTCCGTTCGAAGAAACTCGCTTGCCGCTTACCAGCGCTAATCGCACTGGGATCCGACCTGGACGATGATCCAAACGAAGATGAACCTTCGTTGATTCGTGGCCTAAGGAGAAGCTCCACCGATACCCGTCGAGCGCGGCCGATAGGCCGTGAGTGACCTAGTCTACAAAAGCGATACATAATTAGACCCTACCTACTCAAACCTAGGCCTTTAATTTCTCTGACCTAAGCCACAATGACTGATACCCTCGTCCTTCAATGAAACATTAGAGGATACTGCGCTAAGTACGCTGAACGATTGAAACCCACCCAAACCTATAATCCGATGGTACTTTGTCTCCAGGAAACTCTCTTGGGGCTGTACAAACCATCTTTTCCCAGTGGATATAAAGCCTACGTCTTCTCGCCCACTGCCAATGCTCGACCCAGCACTGGCCTAGCTACAATAGTAAATAAAGCTATCACATGCACTTCAATCCCTCTACAAACAACTCTGCAAGCTCAGGCACACAGAGTAGGCCTCAAACGCCCCGTCACTATTTGTAACCTATATATTTCCCCGAATGAACTAATTTCATATGCACTTCTTACTCACTTGGTTCGTCAATTTCCTGCACCCTACCCTTTTGTAGGTGACCTAAATACTAAACACTCCCTTTGGGGGGAGACACAGCTGATGGACGTGGAGGGCACGTCAAAGCATTCATTCTGTCTTCTGATATTACGCTCCTTACTACTGGAGAACCGACGCACTTCCATACCCATACAGCCTCGTTATCGGCTATTGACTTATCCTTCTGCTCCCCAACCCTCTCCCCAGACCTTGCCTGGCTAGTGCTGGAGGAGTCTTACTGGAGTGACCACTTCCCCATCACCATCACTACTTTCCATCCTGAAGATACTTCTACCGCTCGCCGATACATGATGCATAAAGCCAACTGACAATCGTTCACCGCATATACAACAAAACCTCTTCCACCTCAGGATATATCCTGTGACGAGATCCCTTACTTTTGTCTCTTACCTTTGCAGCCTCCTCCAGCAGCGCTGCAAGCAAGTGAGGAGCAGCAGAGCCGGGGGAGGCCAGCACAGCCATGCGCGCCAGTATGATATTGAGAACAGCTATGCTAACACAGGTATAGGAACTGAAATTAGTGCGCACCATTGGCTATCACATGAACCATCCGTATTGAGGACAAAAAAATAATTGGTAAATTATAGAACAGCACACTGTACAACAAAGAAGCATATGAAGAAGCAACACATACAGACACCCACACACACTCACACACACATACATACCCACACACTCCACAACCACCACTCCAGC
>SDVV010037913.1:0-10788 GCA_016164225.1 Gammarus roeselii
TGGGGTATGTATGGTTTGCAGTATTTGATGACGTGGCCGTAAGTAGTGAAAAGGGGTGCTAAAACCGCTTTCTTGACATTTGTGGGTGGGGGGGGGGTAGGGTGCAACTCGTGCAACTTTACCAAAGCGGCAATACGGGGGTCCGCGCAGAAACGGGGGGCGGGGGGCGTACGGCAGGACGGGGGTCAGCGAGCGGAAAGCTTATACATGTTACCAGGTTATACATTAACTTAAGAGTATCAGCAATTTCAATGCTTGGGGCATATTGCAACTTAGTTGCATTCATACATTTTCAATACAGTGTCCTCTGAATGTATTTGGGGTATTGACAAACATACATTTCTAAGAATTTTATTGATTATAACTTATATGAAGTATTATATATTAAAAAGCCTTACTTTCCGGACACCTTCATGATGATTTTTTCAACCTTGATATCATTTTCTACGTTACTCGCCGTTAATCAAGTTACACGTAGCATAGATTCAATTAGTTTATTCATCTTTTATCCGATTTTATTAATCAGTACCCTCGCGCTCAACTTTACTTTCTTTTGCAGTAACTCATTAATTCGTATTTCTTCGTGAGCTAACCGATGAATGAAAATATATACAACATTTACAGGATGACTGAATCATTCCGGGGAAGAATCACTTGAGAGTTCAATTGACTTATTTCGGAGGTTGTTTGGTGGGTTCGTAGCGGTAGGGGCTTGGGATATTTTTGTATGTTTTGTTCATTTATCACTATATATTCCATTCTAAGATTAGTGTGGTAGGCATGTTTTATAACTCAATTTGCAGCCTTAGTGTGCGATCGACCCAGTATTGTACCAACCTGATATTGAATTTTTAGGCAATGTTTCCTTGTTTTCCATCTATTTATTTCATATGTATGTATTATCTATAGGAATAGTAAGGATTATTAGTCAGGTCGTTTGCGGGTAATTGGATGCGCTCCTGGAAAATGTGAGTTTGCTCTTGCCTGTTCTGTCTTATAAGTTTCAAAGGCACGTTTGCTACATTGTGAGTGTATGTATAGTTATATATTCATGGATGGTTTATTGTTTCTATATCTTTTTTCTGTGGACATATGATGGTATTCATATCTAGTTGTGGTACATCAGACTCATCCGGAGGTTGTTTGGTGGATTCGTAGCCGTTGGGGGGTTGGGATATTTCTGTGTTATGTTCATTTATCACTAAATATACTGTTATTAGGATTAGTGTGGTAGGTATGTCTTTAATCTCAATTTGCAGCCTTAGTGTGAGGTATAGAAATTTAGGCAATGTTCTTCATCTTCCACACTATTTCACGCATAATTGGTAGGTGTTGCAACATTTTGGTTTTATATGCATATATATAACTTTCTGTTACGATTTAGACGTGGTTACTCCAGTTGAAGAAATGTTAATTTAACCCCGTTATGGACTAAGTTGAGGCAAATTCCATCAGATTTTGCAAGTACTATACCGTATTTATAATAGGTTTCAGTTGTGTCGCTCGTATGTCTTGGTATCTTATACACATTAGTTGTCGTTTGGTTACATGCTAGTTCATTCTCGTTCATCGTGGTTTCAATGTATGGTTTGGGTATGCTACAGAAATTAATCTTTCTTTGTTATAACTCGTGAGTTTAGTATAGGTCTTTCAGTTTTGTATGTTCTCTTTTGAATTTCCATCTTCAATGCAATCTATTGGTTATTTATACAATATCGGGACATATTAAGTGTGTATCTACAATATAGAACATTATTTCAGGTCTAATTTAGTTACATTTTGTTAATTTCTAGTGTTTTATATATCCTCTTCCATCCTGATACAATATTTGACGTGGTTATTATAGATATAGAACAGACGTTTTGTTACAAACTTGGTCATGCTGTTAGGGTAGTGAATGTTTATTGTAAGACTATTCTTCAATATTTAGGAGTCAGCGAGTCCCTTTAGGCCAAAGGTTCGTTCTGTTTATGCTTGTTTGTGTAAATAGACCGAACTATTAGGATGGATACCATCATGTATTACACTTTTTATGTGAATTATAGCAGAGTAGCGAATATTATTTAGCTATTTTATATATGTTGTTGTAGGTAATTTTTTTCCACGATAATCATAGGAATGTATGTTCAAGAGGTGTAAGTCCGCACTGCATCTTTATGGAATTTTAGTAATTGAACCCTAGCAAGTTGATGGTGTAACGCTTAGAAGACGATTTCCTGGATGGAGGGGTCCTAGTGTAGAGGTGGTTTACACTGATAGGTTGTCATTTGAGTTAATTCATGTTCAACATGAATTATAATTGGCCATGTCGATATCGATATTAAGTTCCATGAGTTTGTTAGTGAGGTTATGCGACAAGCCACTCAACGTTGTTGTGGTGCACTCAAATTGTTAGTGACCAGAAGCCTAGCTTATTAAGGCTACACTCTCCGAGTCTTATTAACGACCACTGAATCCGTGTCTAGATTCTCGGTTATATCCAGGATGAAACTTTGTTCGATTTTCTTCTGTGACGATGGACCAGACAGATGTATGGTATGTCTAAAGTATTGTACGTGACAGGCTGTGATCTCTAAATTTGTTATATATTAGTGGTAGATTGCCGAGAAGTGACCTAGTAAAGCATTGTTGAGTTCATTTTTATGACACAGTGGGCTTGGATTTCTTGTTCTGCTGAAGCCATAGCATCAGTTAGGTCTAGGAACTTATTATAGATTTGAATGGTATCGTAGTGTAAATAACATTGTTCTCATGAACTCTGTTAAATATCTTATTTATGGTATGGCTGTTATGTTAGTATACGATCTCAATCATACACCAGATCACGTGGGATATTGAATTAGTTTGTCATCTGGGGGCAGTATGATACCGAGTATCGTACTTAATCTATGTTGCTTAGGGTAGAGTAGAGAATATTTATTTATTTTAATAGTTTTTGTTCTACATTTTTCGCCAAATTACATGGCATGTTTGGTATAAAATACGCTCAATTGGATGTAATGATCCATAATATTGATATATTTCCCCTCTCGACATAGATTTGGGTCCGGTTCCATGTTGCCTCGGAGAATTAATCTACCGGATTTGTATTGAGTGTTAGTGTTGAAATTCTTCAATAATTTAATGTACATCTTAATTATGTTATCCAGTCGAAGGTCTTTACTTGATGCTTATTCCCGCAAGTCTTCCTTATAAAAATGTTTGTATTTCGTTTGCAGTTTAGATACTTAGAAGTTTTTGATTAATTCAGGCTTTCATTTCGAGACTACGTTCCAATTCAGAATATGACTTTTTCGACATTACACCAGATCCACTTTAACAATTTTGACTATAGGTCTGTAATGGTGGCCTTAATCCTAACTCATCCTAACCTAAAATTACCAAGGAATGTGCATTTTCCCCCGTTTTGTACCTATGTTAGGTATTTTTCTTTTTTGATTTAAGCTTCATTCTCATCAAATCTATCCACTTGACAACTTTTTTTAAATATTTCGAAGATGTGTGCCTACATTTATATATATTTCTCTTCACTTTGCTTGTTACAAGTCCAGTAATATCGACCACTTTTGAGTAATGTTAGGTCATCGCTGGTTAGTACACTGTTGAGTTCAAAACGTTTATGTAAGCTTACCCCAAACGTCAGTGAGTGTTCAGAGTGGTAAAGCGTTAGCAAGATTTATGTATGATTTTACTGTTAGAATAAGATTTTTTGCAGTGTTCAACGTGTTGCTCCTACCATTTTCGTCCATCATATCAAAAATTGAATAAATCCACGCAAACAAACTTTCTTACAGATTTGTGATGCAAGGTCCGCAGTCAACAAGATTTAGGCTATAAACCATATCTAAGGTACATATATAGCTAAATATATATCAATGTACGACAATATAGATCAAATATCAATGAATGCAAAAAGGGTTACCATACAGTGACAAATACATTTTACCTAGGCAACTCAAACTATTCTATCCTTTAGTTCTGCATTTCAATCAAGTTTGATGATTATGTATGATATTGATATATATGAAACTCCACTTGTAGCTGTATATTTATCATATCAGAAGCAGTTAATACATTTTCCACAATTTGATTTAGCAAAAATCCTTTTGCAGATGTTTAGATCCCAGTTTTTATCGACATCTGTTACATGTTCGGATGAGACTCAGCAAGTAAGATCCAAGAGGACTAATGCACTTCAATGTTACATTTTTCAATGAGGAACAGTTATACGAGATGTTAGGTTCAAAGATTTAGTCATTCTAACCAACTTAACCAATAATTATATATTTTCATTCAAGTTTGATGGATATGCATGATATTCAGTCATTATTTTGTGCGATGTACGTATCAAATCCCTTCCACACGGCTCTATTTTACGTAGTTTTTTCTAATGTCACACCGGGTACACACATACACGCTTTGTACGCATATTCAGGACCGGGCACGGTATAATGACATCGTATACAGGGATAGTTACAAAAACAATGCACACACACACACACACACTTGATTGCATATACAGGATCGGTTAACATCAGAGGCACTCAACCTCTGATATGTTATATCCATTAGAACAAAATCCCTTGTCATAGTTACGAGTTTTTTTCATGTGGACCACCTTCACGTCATGTTAGGGAAAGAGAACTAAGCATCTTAACCTATCCTATCATTTATTAACCAGGAAATATGTAGTCTCGATCGAGTTTTCGTGCATAAATCTGATGAATTTTCTTATCGATTCATGATATTCATTTTAATTCTCTCCACTTTGCTTTATATTTAGATCTATCCTATTCACGCTTATCAAAACCTAACCTAGCCACACTTTATGTATGGTGTTCAGTCATTGCTATAAGCATATGGAGCCCTCCAAACGACTTTAAATATCACTTCAACATATATGCTATTCATTTTCTTGTCACTCATCCCATATAAGTTAGCAGAGAGAACCCATTTTCAAACTGAGATTGTTCGAATGTTCCGGGTAATCCATATTATTCTTGACTTTGACACAATTCTACGTCATTTTAACATGTTATTCACACCCATCATAAACTAACCTGACCTTACGTACGGTATTCAGTCATTAATATATACATATGAACCCCTCCATACCACTCTTATTAGAACTAACATACATGTTATTTATTTCGTTGTCACTCGAGTCATGTTACCAGAGAGTTCCCTATTTTTAAACATGGATGTATTGAATGCTCGAAGTATTTCAAATTTGTATTCAGTTTCATACAAACTGACACATTGTCTCCCACCATGTTTTTTCTCAATTTACTTCAATATCTCCACCTAACTCTACAACCTTAGACAACTTGCAACTCTGAATTTTCATCTTCTCTTCCCTATAATTTTCAAATCCTTAGCGATGACTTCGCTTCAAGATCTGATCGGACTCTGATTTATATCATACCAATCTGTAAGACATCTAGATCATTTACATCGAGATAGGTTTTCTGGCATCATTTCAAGCCTTGAAACATTCTTCTTACTGATTACGAAAATTCGATGTTACCACAGACTCACGATGTTCGCAATTCATTACTTGACCTTCGAGTTTCGGATAATATAATCATTTCATCGAGAAAATGCTTGGTTTATATTAGTATTTATTGGCATTATTCACCGACCTTGCTGGCATCATCAATATTATCTACCTGGTTTTTGATATTCAAACAACATTGTTTGTCATCCATTCGTACTCATCACTATATTTCAGTATACTCTCAAAATCCATCTCGTACTCCATCATATCTTCGATGCGGATACCGAAGGCTACTCAGTTCTCATGTGTCAAAAAAAGGTATTACTCCTTCTTGAACCCTAATTATTCATTATTCAAATTTTCTCTAATTCAAAGTCATTCTGAGATTCATCATTGAGAAATTTACATACGATCCAGTTTTTCTCCTGTTCATAGGTATAATTTGTTGTCCACTACCTCTGCTTCATTACAATCATGAAGATTTTCCACTTGGATCATATCAATTTTCGAGATTTGCTCGTCTTATCCCCCCCCCCCTAAACTTACCAACATACGAATGTAACTCGTCCACATTAGTTACCCAAAGCCGACTTCCTTTTTCCTGCATCCATTTATGAATATCTCTCACTCTTTTGATTCTTGTTTGTCCATTCTGAAATAACTCATTTTCAACACTAGTCAATGTTTATTCGATCCGACTCCTATCATCTTCAGAGATTTTTTCTTCCAGCAATTGGAAACAAAATTGAGATATGAATGTTAATTTCTGCTTATTCTACGACGAAACGTGTCTCCGCTCGATCTCAACGTATCACAGACTCCATTCTCGGTAGCCAGCTAGCTATTATAAGTTGTTTACATGTGTTTTTTTCGCAAAACATGTGGCCTAACATAACTCACCTAAGTCATCAACTGTGTGTATGTATAGGGCTGAGTACGTATGTGAATGTGTATATTCAAGCGTATGTACGTGTTACACGAGGTAAAAATATATAACAAATTTAATATTCAAAATTTCAATAAAATTTCAAATTTTCGAGGGATGACACCTTACTTAAATACCCAAGTTATCACTTCAATATACCGACTTTGCTCTGTCATCCCTCGAAAGTTTGAAATTTTATTGAAATTTTGAATATTGAATTTGAGTTATATATTTTCAACTCTTGTAACACGTACATACGCTTGAATATACACTCACATACGTACACAGCCCTATACATATACATAGTTGATGACCTAGGTGAGTAATGTTTGGTCAAAAGTTTTGCGAAAAAACACATGTAATCAACTTATAATAGCTAGCTGGCTACCGAGAATGAAGTCAGTGATACGTTGAGATCAAGCGGAGACACAAGTTTCGTCATAGGATAAACAAAAATGAACATTCGGGTCTCGAAATTTTGTTCACAAGTGCTGGAAGAAGAAATCTCCAAAGATGATAAGAGTCTGACCGAATAAATATTGACTAGTGTTGTTAATAACAGTTATCTCCGAATTGGCAAACATGAATCAAAAGAGTGAGAGATTCATAAATGGATGCAGGAAAAAGGAAGTCTGCTTTGGGTAACTAATGTGGACTTGTTACATTCGCATGTTAGTTAGTTTAGGGGGGTAGAGGGGGATAAAAGCCAATTTCGAAAATCGATATGATCCAAGTGGAAATTCTCCATCATGATTGTAATAAAGCCGAGGTAGTGGACAACAAATTATACATATGAAGAAAAGAAAATCGGGATCGTATGCAAATTTCTCAATGATGAATCTCAGAATGACTTTAAATTGGAGAAGATTCGAATAATTTAGGTTCAAGACGAAGTAAAACTTTTGTTGACACACGGGAACGGAATAGCCTCCGGTATCTGCATCAAAGATATGATTGAGTATAAGATGGATTTTGAGAGTATACAGATATATAGTGATAAGCACGGATGGATGACAAAGCTGTTCAAGTATAAAAAAACAAGTAGATGATATTGATGATGCCAGCAAGGTCTGTAAATAATGCCAATAAATACTAATACAAGCCATGTATGTTCTGAATGAAATTATTATATTATCCGAAACTCGAAGGTTAAGTAATGAATTGCGAACATCGTGACGGTCAGGGTAACATCGAATCTTCGAAATCAGTAGAAAAAATAGGTTACAAGGCTTGAAATGATACCGATAAACTTATCTTGAGGTAAATGATCTAGATGTCTTACAGATTGGTATGATATAAATCAGAGTCCGATCAGATCTTGAAGCGAAGTCATCGCTAAGGATATGAAAATTATAGGGAAGAGAAGATGAAAATTCAGAGTTGCAAGTTGTCGAAGGTTGTAGAGTTAGGTGGAGATATTAAAGTAAATTGAGAAAAAACATGGTGGGATACTATGTGTCCGTTTGTATGAAACTGAATACAAATTTGAAATACTTCGAGCATTCAATACATCCATGTTTAAAAATAGGGAACTCTCTGGTAACATGACTCGAGTGACAACGAAATAAATAACATGCATGTTAGTGATATTTAATGTTGTCTGGAAGGGTTCATATGTATATATCAACGACTGAATACTTTACGTAAGGTCAGGTTAGGTTATGATGGGTGTGAATAACATGTTTAAGTGACGTAAAATTGTGTTAAAATTCAAAATAATATGAATTACCCGGAACATTCAAACCATTCAAGTTTAAAAATGGGTCCAATCTGCTAACTTATATGGGATGAGAGTGACAAAATAAATAGCATATATGTTGAAGTGATATTTAGAGTCGTTCTGAGGGCTTCATATGTATATAGCAATGACTAACCCATACATAAAGTTAGGTTAGGATAGGTTAGGTTTTGATGTGTGAATAGGATAGATCAAAATGTAGAGCCAAGTGGAGAGGATGAAAATGAATATAACAAATCGATATAAAACGTATCAAATTTATGCACGAATACTCGATCTATACTAAATATTCCCTAGTTAAAAAAAGGATTGGATAGGTTAAGATGCTTAGTTCTTTTCCCCTAACATGACGTGGAGGTGGTCCACATTAAATATCTTGTAACAAAGAGTGATTATGTTCTAATGGGAAAAAATATCGGAGGTTAAGTGCCTCGGATGTTAACCGATCCTGTATATGCAATCAAAATGTGTGTGTGTGTGTATGTGTGTGAGGGTGTGTGAGGGTGTGTGTGTGTGTGTGTGTGTGTGTGTGTGTGTGTTAACTTTGTATCGGTAACTATCCCTGTATACGACGTCATTATACCGTGCCCGGTCCTGAATATGCATACAAAGCGTGTATGTGTGTACCTGGTGTGTGACATTAGAAGAAAACTACGTAGAATAGAGCCGTGTGGAAGGGATTGGATATGTACATCGCACAAAATGATTACTAAATATCATACATATCCATCAAACTTTGATGAAAATATATAATTATTGGTTAAGTTGGTTAGAATGACTAGATCTATGAACCTAACATCGCGTATAACTGTTCCACATTACAAAATGTAACAAATTGAGGTGCATTAGTTTTCTTGGATCCTACCTGCCGAGTCTCATCCGAACATGTAACCGAGATATCGATAAAATTCTGGAATCTTAGCCTGCAGAAGGATTTTTGCTGGATCAAATTGTGGACAATATATTCAACCGCTTCTGATATGATATATATACAGCCACAAGTGGAGTTTCATATATATCAATATCATACATAACCATCAAACTTGATTGAAATGCATAACTATTGGATAGAATAGGTTGAGTTGCCTAGGCAAAATGTATTGGTCACTGTATGGCAACCTTTTCTGCATCCATTGATATTTGATCTATGTTGTCGTACATGGATATATATTTAGCTATATATGTACCTTAGTATTGAAAACCCATTGCTAGACGATGGAATTATATGATTTAATAATAATGGATATGGTTTATAGCCTAGATCTTCTTGACTGCGGACCTTACATCACAGATCTGTTTGAAAAATTGAGTGGATATATTCAACACATGATATAATAGACGAAAATGGTAGGAGCAACACGTCCAACACTACAAAAAATCTTATTCTAACCGTAAAACCATGCATAAATCTTGCTAACGCTTCAACACTCATAACTCATCGACGTATGGGGTAAACTTACATAAACGTTTTGAACTCTACATGTACTCACCAGCGATCCCAACATTACTCGAAACTGGTCGATATTACTGGACTTACAACAAACAAAGGGGAAATATGTATATATATATATATATATAAATGTAGGCCCACAATCTGCTAAAGATTGGTAAAACAAGTGAGTCAAGTGGATAGATTTTATAAGAATAAAGCTTAAATCAATGAAGAAAAAAACTAACATAAGTATGAAAAGGGGAAAATATTCAATCCTTGGTAATTTTAGGTTAGGATGAGTTAGGATTAAGGCCATCATTACAGACCTAGTGAAAAATGTTTAAGTGGATCTGGTGAATAATCGAGAACGTGAAATATTCTGAATGGGAACGCTGTCTCATAACGAAAGCCTGAATTAATCAATAACTTTCTAGTGTCCAAACTGCAAACGAAATACAAACTTTTATTAGTAAGACTTGCGGGAATAAGTATCACGTAATTTTTTTTTTTAATTATTTGCTTCCATGTTCCACCGGAGTCCCAACGCGAAGTTAATGCAGACTCCCCCGTAGGGCGGTCGAAAAGTTGTGAATTAGGTGACGCGTAGATTAAGAGTTTAAGAGCAGTTTAAACGCAGTCACAGCAGGTTTAAACGTAGTTGGAGTTGGTCTAAAGAAGTATCTAAGTAACAAAGTAACGCAATAAATTTGACTCAGGCACCAAGCAAATTTGATGCGGCTACAAAGAAAGTTTAACTTGAAAATAAATTCAACAATTTTAAAGGAGTAACTCTAGCACAGGTACAGAGTAGGCCTAGTTATACTAAGCCTATAACAAATTAATTTACACAGGTTTTAAATAGTAATTCTAGCGCGGGTACAGAGTAGGCCTAGTACATACAAATCTTACTAAATAAAGGATATCTAGAGAGTTGAATCTAAAAAAAAATATGAAGAGCAGGTTGCTTGCAGTCTCAGTTGGTCTTGTGTAGAGGAGTGGTAGCAGCTCTCTCCGTCCTCCACCGGAGCTCCAACGTGTAGTCGCTGAGGGCTTCTTCTCTATCACGACGGTCCGGTGATTCTGTGCAGCTTTGTGCACGAAGTCAAAGTAAAAATTTTCAATTAGTGCGCAGAGAGGACAGAGAGTTCGGGATCCGAGATGATTCAAACCTTGCTACCTTTACACTACCTCGTAAA
>SDVV010037914.1:0-10788 GCA_016164225.1 Gammarus roeselii
TGTCGCACCCACTGCGCTCTCAGTGCGAGCTGTCGCACCCACTGCGCTTTAAGTGTGAGCTGTCGCACCCACTGCGCTCTCAGTGCGAGCTGTCGCACCCACTGCGCTTTAAGTGTGAGCTGTCGCACCCACTGCGCTCTCAGTGCGAGCTGTCGCACTCACTGCGCTTCAAGTGTGAGCTGTCGCACTCACTGAGCTCTCAGTGCGAGCTGTCGCACCCACTGCGCTTTAAGTGTGAGCTGTCGCACTCACTGCGCTCTCAGTGCGAGCTGTCGCACTCGCTGCGCTCTAAGTGTGAGCTGTCGCACCCACTGCGCTTTAAGTGTGAGCTGTCGCACTCACTGCGCTCTCAGTGCGAGCTGTCGCACTCGCTGCGCTCTAAGTGTGAGCTGTCACACCAACTTTGCTCCAAGTGTGAGCGATCTCACCCTCTGCTCTCTAAATGTGAGCTATCGCACCATTTCTGTCCTCTTAATTATAGTGAACGCTTTCTCATCCATGACACTTTTCACCCACCATATTACAGTAAGCCCTTCCACCAAACCCATGGCTCTTTCCCATCATACACCAACCCCAAATTCACCCTGAAGGCTATCAAATCCACTGAGTCCCAACATTCTCTCTGAACGTTCCCTCACCCATAGCCCTATTCTTCCTATCATATTCCTTCCACGAGTGAGCGCTATCGCAGCCAAAGCCTCTCCACTGCTTT
This sequence comes from Gammarus roeselii, assembly GCA_016164225.1. Taxonomy (NCBI): domain Eukaryota; kingdom Metazoa; phylum Arthropoda; class Malacostraca; order Amphipoda; family Gammaridae; genus Gammarus; species Gammarus roeselii. The sequence continues at coordinate 713 of SDVV010037914.1, forward strand.
TTTGAATGTTTCTCATCCAGGTTTGGTTTCCTTCGCTAACGTTTATCATATCTCTCTTCAGAGTGCGTGTTTTCACACCCGATATTGTCCCCTCTTTCTTGGCACACGCTTCCTCACCCATCACCTCCGTTTCCATCATCGTCGTTCCCTTACGGATCTCCTCTATCGGCCAAGTCATCCTGTATCCCCTCTCTCCCGCAAAGCCCTTAGCAGTTAATATTTACACTTTAGCGGTTTAACCTCTAGCGGCATTGACGGCAGGCGTGGAGGGATCAGAAGGGAAGACGACAGCGATAAGCGTCTCGGTTCTTGGCCTCCATCATTGACACAGAGGCTACGCTATAAAAATAACACAGGGGGTGAAGGGGAGTTAAGATACGTTGTTTAAAATAACCAGACAAAATATAATGGTGAAATATTGTAGGTTTCTCATAGCCAGAAAATTGGCTAGCGAGAATCCAAGATCTAATTTTAAGCTGAGATTTAAAGGTTTAAGATTTATTTCGTGTGAGTGAATAAAGAAGAGTGTGAGAGACGCCCCCTTCCTTGGGGTATAGAGCCTTGATCTTGTGCTCCTGTCTATGTGAACAGCAGTGTAATGAGTCATCGAAGATAGACAAAAGAAGCAAACTCTCAATGAATATGAGTAACTCGATTTATGTGGAAATGTCAGGTCTTAAATTACTCGACTCTTTCTCTGGAAGTCACCCTTCTTCTGCGAGGCAAGACACCATTCTTCTGCGAGGCAAGACACCATTCTTCTGCGAGGCAAGACACCATTCTTTTGCGAGGCAAGACACCATTCCTCTGCGAGGCAAGACACATTTCTTCTGCGAGGCAAGGCACCATTCTTCTGCGAGGCAAGACACCTTTCTTCTGCGAGGCAAGGCACCTTTTTTCTGCGAGGCAAGACACCTTCCTTCTGCAAGGCAAGACACCTTTCTTCTGCGAGGCAAGACACCATTCTTCTGCGAGGCAAGACACATTTCTTCTGCGAGGCAAGACACCAATCTTCTGCGAGGCAAGACACCTTTCTTCTGCGAGGCAAGGCACATTTCTTCTGCGAGGCAAGACACCAATCTTCTGCGAGGCAAGACACCTTTCTTCTGCGAGGCAAGGCACTAGCAAGCTAGACGGCGGCCACGCTGGAATCTGGATATCACCTTGAAGCAAGTCGCGTACATCGTTATGAGGGTCTTCAATTAGTCAGGAAGATCGCATCCAGCGGAAAAATTTAAGATTTTGTTTCAGTGGCTTTTCGGAGGAAATTTTTCAAATAAATTTGATGGGTTACCAGATAAATTATATCAAAGCCCGAACAGAGAAATTAAATTAATTGCAATCAGCTTCAACATTTTTCAGCAATCACTTGTCAGACCTCCGATAATAAGTATCTTGAGCACTTTTATTCGCAAAAATGTGTTCCAAAGACATCAATCACATGAGCGTTTTCATGTCCCAATACTTATTCTTACATTAGGCGTGCTTAAAAAATATCTGGTCTTAATTTAGAGGAGATGAGTCGCAAAATATTGACCTAAATAACTGCGGATGACCATGACGTAATTGCCACAGAGACCAACAGGTGCAGCCAATGTTGGATGTATTTCTCAGCAGATAACTGCGGATGACCATAGTGTAATTGCCACAGAGACCAACAGGTACAGCCAATGTTGGATGTATTCCTCAGCAGACAACTGCGGATGACCACGGCGTAATTGCCACAGAGACCAACAGGTACAGCCAATTTTGGATGTATTCCTCAGCAGATATTTGATGTTCGGAAAAAAATAATATCCCGGAGTGTTGTTATTTCATATCCGTGGTGGTTTCAATACTAAACGAATCTATCAAGTGAAACTCGGAAAATCATTTATTCAAGCCTCATGTGATGTATTCATGCATTAAACAAGTCCGTATTCCACATCGACATTTAGGAAAAAGGTTAGGAAAACAATGTTGTTTCATTTCTACTACTCCAATTATGGTCACATCTCAATCTAACACCGCCACCAAATACCTCAGCACGTATCCTAGCACAATGAGTTGTCAAGCCTCTCCCTCCCCCCTCCGCCACGGTGTATTGGCATTACAACAACGCCGTGTTATCTTGTGAACACAAGGGCACGCACCCGCATTAACTGTTCATTAAGGCAAGACGTCCACATTAACTGCATTACGGTCTGACGCACACAATTATTGTTAATGTCATTAAGGCAAGACGTCCACATTAATTGCATTACGGTCTGACGCACACAATTATTGTTAATGTCATTAAGGCAAGACGTCAGCATTAACTGCCTTACGGCCTGACGCACACAATTATTGTTAATGTCATTAAGGCAAGACGTCCACATTAACTGCATTACGGCCTGACGCACACAATTATTGTTAATGTCATTAAGACAAGACGTCCACATTAACTGCTATGTTCGTTATGCATGACACCCACATTAGCAGCTTGCTTCATTATTGGACGACTCCCACATTGACCGTTCATATTAGATTAGTCGTTCCATGACGTTCGCTTTAACTGCTTCTGTCAGTGCGGGTTTGCTTTAACTGCTACTGTCAGTGCGGGTTCGCGTTAACTGCTACTGTCAGTGCGGGTTTGCTTTAACTGCTACTGTCATGAGGATTCACGCTAACTGCTGATGACCTCAGGGCCAACCCTAATTAACCATGTTCACAAGGCTCACACTAACTACACATGTATTTCGGGCCCACACAAACCGCCCTTCTCTCCAAGACCCTCTCCTCAACACCATCGTCAGTGCCGCTAATTATGTCGTCCTCGTCACGCCGCGTTACTGACGGTGACGGGCTGCAGTCACGGCTACTCACTGGATTGGTCACGGCACGTTGGGGAGAGAGGTGGACACGAGCACGTGTTACTTTATGCGCAGCGAACACGTGCACGAGTGTTAACGAGAACGAGGGAGATTGTCTTGTTGAGACTCGCTGTGTTATGCGCAGTACTGTTATAAAGATAAATTTTCAGTGTATTTTGTCCGAAACTTCCTTGCAAATAAACCAAGAAAATAATGGAAGCATTTACCTAGCTACAGAATTCTACCATATCTTTATGTGACTCTACAGGATCTACAGGCAGCTCTGGTTTTACCAACAATAGAAATGGACCACATGGGTTGCAATGCAGACCTCAAGACCTCAAAAATAACACTATCTCTCGCAACAACACTGATGCCCCTCCCCGCCCACGGGCGGTTTCTCCATTGTGCGTCAAGCGGCCTCGCTGCTTCCGCCAAGGGCTACTCGAACCGCGACACAACCCGTTAGTGTTCTACCCGCATCGCCGCCTCACCCACCCCCACAACCATCAACCCCCTAAACACCAATATGAGACACTTTAACATATTGCAATGATCACAAACAGCATTGATCAAAAGCAAAAATATAACTCAAGTACTTCCTCCACAAATTCCACGTTCTCTCCGCCCAACTCCATGACACCAAACTCAAACAAATATCGTAGATAACAAAGTTTCCTGGATACGAAACATTGCGTCACGACCGTCCCACATTACACACATATGCAAATAATCTTAATTTCACCAGCACAACCGCCACATTTTCGCGTAATATCCAATAAACAAGACACTAAAGGCCCAACTATGATACTCATTCAAATCCACAAGAAACAATACAATCTATTTAACATATTTTTTTTCATCAAGCTCACGTCAACCAAAGTACACACCTCACCTAGACTCCTTTAACACAACCACCAACCCTTTCAACGCATACGATAACTCCTGGTTCACCACGCAACACCTCACCTAGACTCTATCAACACAGCCACCCACCCGTTCAACGCACACGATATCTTCTGGTTCACCACACAACACCTCACCTAGACTCTATCAACACAGCCACCCACCCGTTCAACGCACACGATAACTCCTGGTTCACCACACAACACCTCACCTAGACTCCATCAACACAACCACCCACCCTTTCAACGCTCACGATAAGTCCTGGTTCGCCACACAAAACATTGACCGAAAAGAAATATCATTCTACCAACTGGGTACAATGATCACAACAAAAAACAGACACACCCACTCGCAAATCTTTCCACCCAAACTCACAACAGACCTCACCTGACGTCTCATTCTGCTCTCTCCATCTCAATCTCAAAACTGCTGATGGGCAGTCCACTCAGACATGCCCTTCGACCACCTCTGCTGATGGGCCGTACACTCAGACATGCCCTTCGACCACCTCTCAATAGTCAATATTATCAAGTTCTATCCACAATCCGCGAAGAAACTCATACTCTTTGTAGCCAAATGAGAGCGGAATGTGACGACTAGTCTGCGTCCATAGAAACCGCTCTACACAACTTTCAAGTCACTCAATGCACGTCTATTGACGCTGATACAAAACACTTCACCGAGCTTTACCATGCAGACAAACAACACATAGCCTTCTCGGCCCCCATCAAGCGCGAAATGTAACATCAAAACTACCCCCGTAGTTGATCCTTCGCTGACGACAGAATCATACAGATTCAAACCTTCAACACAGAAATAGATTCAGACATTCATGAGCAACAGGCGAACTTTTTGCAAGATGTAAACTTATCAGGAGCCTCTCCAACAAATACACAAACCCTATAGACAGGCATGAGGCAATCCTACCAACCAACACTTACACCATTCCATGAGACAAACAACAAGCAAAAATATTTAAAACACTATGCAAACAATTGCCACCTACCACATCACTCAGATGATTGAAAGAAACTCAAGCAGTTACACAAATTGCAGATTGACCTCAATATTGACGCTCTTATTACATCAGCCATGACCATAGCAGCAATCGGCCAGCCCCAAAACTTCTCAGCAATGGGCTCTGACGGTATTTCGTACGTTCATCTTAAACACCTAGGCCAAACCGTAACCAGGACTGTAACAGGCATCTTTAGCCTCTCCATTCAACACAACACGAACACGCCATTTCCCCTACGGTGTTTTCAAGGATTCCTTCCTATCCCCATCACTCTTCAACGCCGGCGTGCTGGACAAATGCAACTTAGAAACACATCAGCTCCTACGCGGATGACCTTGCAATCATTACAAAGCACCACAAAAATGAGACCTTAGCATCACACTTCCAGCAATATATGATTTCACTCGAAGTATGGCAGCATGACAACAGAATTAATGTGTCCGCAAGCAAGTCATCCTTCGTATTATTGACACCTGACATGAGTGAACACCGCATCCACCCTTATGTCCCTCTCAACAACACTCCCATACCCCGCAGTCCCTGTACCTCAATCCTTGGAGTGACATATAATACAAAAAAGATGTTTCACTCAAACAACATCAGCACTAAAGCCAAACCTAGACTAGGAGTAATCCGGCACGTACCCCAAATAACAACGGACACTACAAGAAATCTATGCTGAACACGGCCTTACCCATCGGACCGGGCTGTACAGAGACCACACCTATTCTCCATCTGCATGAGGAAACCATGATCTTTCCTCTCAAGCATCATTTTGACATGAGAACACAATTCTTTACCAAAACTGCGGAGCCGGGCCATCCGTGCCACCATCTACTGAACCCATGCCAAACCCATCAAAATATACATACCACAGTGGCAGCACACTTCGGCTCCATTCACACTATCATTCCCCAACGTACAGACACCACAAATACACATAAACAGATACTCACAAACTTTACAGCTCTTGAACCGGCTGATCAGAGAGCCAACAAGGTCTTACAGGGTCCCTCACCAAACGTGATGGCGGAGGAATTGGGGTTACCTAGAGGTGACAAGGTTCACCTGTCGAAACTTTAGTGTGGAAACCACACTGTCCTTCAGTCATATCAACATGGACGGGAAAATGTCCTTCCGATCTGTGCCTGTGGTACCGGGGCGCGCCTTATACGGTCCAACTTGCCACGGCATCGGGCCCAGCCATGACAACCGGCAGGCTCAATCATAATATCACATCCTTGCGTGTTCGAAAGGAGCTCTCACGGAGCAGTATCAATTTTCTCAGGGGTTTGGGTCTAATACTGGAGTCTGTACTGGCCGTAAAATTTCAAACATGCACGTGTCGGTGATTTTCTGAACTTGCGTGGCATCTCCGCCGCAACACGAGCTAGCGCTAAGCAGCCACATCAACAACAGTAGATAGTGGTCAACGGAGATTGCGCTATCACGAACGATGTGGATGTCCGGGATTCGATTGTCGGTGAAGATGAAATGATTTATGTATATTATAAACACGTCAACTGTCACAATACCGACAAAGAAAACCGGTCGCAAAAATATCGCCGATGCCTATTCGAGAAGATGACACACAGGGACAGCAGCGGCTTTGGAGGGTATAAATTGCTTCGTATCTTGACATAGCGAATATTAACGTTGGGCAGAGTATTTACCACCTGCTGGGAGAGATATGGAAGCTGTCGTTGTCTCAAAAGATGGTGCCTATTGAACACACCGATGTAGTCGACCGAGCAGTCTCACATCTTTAACATGTTTCCAACAACATTTCGGAATGACACTGTTTATCTCACAGCTCTATGATACACACCACAACATTCGGCTAGCACCATGACCTCCTACCAGCATCGTCCAGCCTCCTCTCAGCCTCCTGGAAGGAGGGACGAGGAAGCAATCGGAAGTGTCTGGAAGTGGACTGAGGGGCGGTGTGAGGGGTGCGTGGATGGATGGAAGGGACTGAAAGACGAGTGGAGGAAGGGCTTGGGCTTGCAGGGGTTATGAATCAACGTCATCCTTTTGTGAGCATGAAAGTTGTTCCGGATATGTTTCATATTTTGATAATAACGATTCATAAAAAATATTGGTAGTTTTGTGATAACTGACATCCTGTTGCTTAACTTTCCCTAGTTATGATTTTTTGTCCCTGGAATGAAAATTAAACCGCGGGTGTGATGTTTTGTCTCCAGAATGGAATACCTTATAGAAATACAAACAAACTAATTGAAGTATAAACTAATAATAATCAACTGCTTGCCAAGTAAAAATGATTACAATGTCAAGTAGAAGTTGTTTGATTTTGTTTTCCACTGGAGTCTCAACGCGACACAATGTCAAATGACAATATTGGCCCTCATGACTGGTTATCGCACAGTTATATATTTACCTCCCAAGAATTGAAACTCTCTCCCAAATGAACACCATGCACAGAATCATTTCATCGTAAGAAAGTGATAGACTTATGAACGGAAAACAATCTAGTACATGAGGACCAATTTTGAAGAAACTGACGAAAAACACGCTTTGGCGATATCTGTAATTCGTGATTATTGAGGAGCCTTTGACGACAAATTACCTCAACAATGTTCCAATGGACAACACAATGCTAGTAATGATGATATGGCACTATTGTTGATCACGTTAACACCCTTCAGACCATCTATATTGAAATACAAATACAGAAATGCTACTCACACTTTGGGACCGTTCACAATATTCGTTCACAAGCATGCCGGCGTCAACTAGCAGTGCAACCGTGCGTGGTCAAGCTACAATACAACCACATTGAACCAGTCCAGCCTTTCCTCAACATTCAGAATATTAGGCCCAATACTAACACCTTCTTCACTATCTTTCAGACCAGTTCCCTTTTATTGTTATAAGTGTAATGTTAATAATGTTGGATAATACTTCGTATAGTCATTTACAATACTAACGTCAATTTTGTTAGTTTGATCGTCATTTAATTTTTTCGTGTAGAAAATCACGTCCGGGAGTTCGATTGTTGAATTTGGTTTCCTTCAATTGTAATTTGATCCTTTGAATGTATAGGTAGTAATTCGATTCATTAAATAGCTGACTACAGGCACATCCACAGCTTAACTTCAGGTAGAACTGTACGAAATTGTCATCTCGCCTTCTTTGTAGGATGCTTGGTTATCTGACGAATCATTTTAATCGTTCATAGTATTTTACATCTGACTACATTGCACTGTTTTACTTCACTAATGCAAACCAATGAAAACGTCTAAAGTTTGCCCAAGGGAATTGGGATGACATGCGACGAGGCTTGTGGACGCCTTAGGGGTAACTTTTCGGTTATTGCGCTCGTTCAAAACTTCTTCTCACACAATTAATTTCAAAATATAATTATGTTCATAATTAACTGAATAGAAGTTTGGACCTAAGTATATATATATATTAAAATCGTGTAAATATTTAATTTTCATAGTAATTTTCCTATGGAAACTTTAATTTATAATAACATCTAAAATATGTTCGTCCCTGAAACCATAGTTTGCATTGTCATCAAGAGATTTCTGCTGTAAAAAAATAAGTGAAACCCAAATTTTAAATTTCAAAATAATCTAATACCTTTGCATTGAAAATTTTCAGCGCATGCATTCCAATAAATATATCCATCAATTATCACTTACGAATAAGGGAAAGAATTTATTCAATATATACTCATTAGTTTTACCGTTAAAATAAAGCATTTCAGTATAAACTATTACCTTCTGAAAAGCTTTCAATAAGTTAATTTATTTCTCATAATTTTCCAATACTTTTCAATAAATACTTGCACTAGTTATGCCACATATTCAATTTCGTTCAAAAGATGCGTAGAGCTTTGCTCAAAAATGTTCTATCACTTGAAAAATATGAAGCAATGACACGACATTTGAAATGAAAAAAAATCTCAGAATTTTCATCTAAATCGTACAACATTCAACCTTAGATGAGGCTGCAAACTGGTTTCTTTAGATCTTTATCATATAAATATTAGCCTTTTCCCGCAAGTGAGGCCAAATTCCAGCGGTGTTTAGAGAGGCCAGTAGGCCTGGTAGGCTTGGTTGGCTGAATCTGGCAGCCTCCTCAGGAAACGGGGACAGTTTTATAGGCCTAGGCTTGCTGCTGGCGTCGAGGACAGGAAGCGGGTAGACTAAGGAGGGGGGAGAGAGGCAGCGGAATGGGAAAATTGGGGGAGGGGAGGTACATTAATGGGGGACAGAATGAGGCAAGTATTACGAAGGGTTCCTGAAGTAGAACTGATGTGGGGATGAAGGGAAGTTGAAAGGCTTATGTGTAAAGGGGAAGTTAAGGGATTGAAGGGGTGTATAACAAGAGAGTGTAAAAAGGGGTCCATTTGAGGCCTCGGTGAAGGAAATAGGGCTATAACAATACTTGAATTCTCCTCCTAGTCTGCGATTTTTGCCTCTTTCACTTCGCTGTAAAAAACACCGAGAGCAGAACACATTCATTTCAGTAATGAATCCCTGCCCATTTTACGTAACTACTTTAGTAGTTCAACAGTCACATCACTTACGATGAAAGTAGAGTGCACTCTCGTTTGAGGAGAGTGCTTGTTCGGTAACTCTCGTATGCGAATAGTATTTGTTCTACTCCTCAATTTTATGTTGGAGGATTAATTTCAACAATAATTTTTTTTACGTTTTTCTCAATCAAAACACATACTACTCCTTGAACAGTTCCCGATACAGGACGATATGGAGCGTTCCAATTACATCGCCCTACACCAACACCTTCTTCATTGTGGTGAAAAGGTAAAGCGAAGAAAGAAGCGTCTTGAGGGAGTGGACAGGGCCAAGGGAAAAGTGCAGGAAAACATAAGTGAGAACATTGGAAATGCTTCAGCCATATTTGCTTATGTTGTTTTCATCAAGTTTCGTATCCTTCTTCCTCTACCTGAGCCACTCTTGATCTATGGTCCCATAGTCCCAGTCTCCGTCGACCATAATCTGAACTCCTAGGAACCGTATCGTTAGAGTGACAATAATTTGGTCTCGTGCTACCTAACTATCACTGATCCAATTGCCGTAACAGAAACGATATGGTTCCTATGTGTACTGCAATCCACCTCAGTGATTCCACTCGTCTCACGCACCTCTTCCACCCATACCTATGCATGCGTCTCACGCACCTCTTCCACCCATACCTATGCATGCGTCTCACGCATCTCTTCCACCCATACCTATGCATGCGTCTCACGCATCTCTTCCACCCATACCTATGCATGCGTCTCACGCATCTCTTCCACCCATACCTATGCATGCGTCTCACGCATC
>SDVV010037915.1:0-10788 GCA_016164225.1 Gammarus roeselii
TACAGCACCTAAAACAACTATAACAACTAAAACATCTACAACAACTAAAACAACCGAAACAACTAAAACAACTCTAACAAATAAAACAAATAAAACAACTAAACAACTAAAACACCTAGAACAACTAAAACACCTAAAACACCTTGAACAACTAATACACCTAAAACACCTAAAACACCTAAAACAACTATAACAACTGAAAAACAAAAAACAACCAAACATCTAGAACAACTACAACACCTAAAACAACTAGAACAACTAAACAACTAAAACCCCTAAACAACTAAAACACCTAAAACACCTTAAACAACTAAAACACATATAACAACTACAACACCTGCAACAACTATAACACCTAGACCAACTAAAACAACTAAAACAACTAGAACAACTGAAACAACTAAAACAACTAGATCAGCTAAAAACTAAAACGCCTATAACACCTAAAACATTTAAAACACAACTAAAACAACTAAAACACCTAAAACAACTACAACAACTAAGAAAGCCGAAACAACTAAAACCCCTGAAATAACTATAAAACCTATAACAACCACAACACCTAAAACTCCTGGAACACATATAACACCTAAATCTACTAAAAAACCTTAAACAACTATAACACCTAAAGAACCTAAACAACTAAAACAACTAACACACCTAAAACAACTACAACAACTAAAACAACTAAAACAACTATAACAACTGAAACACCTGAAACAACTATAACAAATAAACAACTAAAACAACTAAAACACCTAAAACAACTAAATCACCTAAAATAACTATAACAGTTAAAACAACTATAACATCTAAAACAACTGAAACTACTAAACACCTATAACAACTAAAAGACCTATATACCTTTAACACCTAGAACACCTAGAACACCTATAACAACTATAACACCTAAACAACCATAACACCTAAAGCAACTAAACCACCTAAATAACTTAAACCACTGAAACAACTAGAACAACTAAAACAACTATAACAACTAAAACAACTGAAAACAACTATAACGACTTAACAACTAAACAACTGAAACACCTAGAACACTTATAACAACAAAGACACCTCAAACAACTACACACCTAAAATAAATACAACACGTAAAACAACTAAAACAACTAAAACAACTAAAACAACTAAAACAACTATAATAACTAAAAAAAAATAAACACCTATAACACCCAAAAAAAACATAGAACACCTAAAACACCTAGAACACCTACAACACCTATAACACCTAAACACCTAAAACACCTAAGACACCTGAAAAACATCTAAACACCTATAACTACAAGAACACCTATAACAACTAAAACACCTTAAACACATAGAACAAATATAACACCTAAACCAACTGAAACACCTACAAACACCTCAAACACCTACAACAACAAAAACACCTTGAACAACTAAAACACCTAAAACATCTACAACACCTGGAACACCTAAGCACCTAAACAACTAAAACACCCAAAAAACAACTAAACACCTATAACTACATGAACACCTATATCAACTAAAACACCTAAAACACATAAAATACCTAGAACCCCTAAACCAACTAAAACACCTTGAACACCAAAAATACCGAAAACGACTCAAACACCTAGAACAACTAAAACACCTATAACACCTTGAACAACTAAAATACCTAACTAGAACAACTAAATCAACTAAAACAACTATAACACATAAAACAACTAAAACAACTAGAACAACTAAAACACATATAACAACTAAAACAACTTAAACAACTAGAACAACTATAACAACTAAAACAACTGAAACAACTAGAACAACTTAACAACTCAAACAACTAAAACAACTATTACAACTAAAACACCTAAAACAACTGAAACACCTAGAACAACTATAACACCTATAACAACGAAAACACCAGTGACACCTAAATCACCTAAAACAACTAGAACACTTATAACAACTAAAACACCTAAACCAACTACAACATATAAAACAACTAGAACAACTTAAACAACTGAAAACCCTACAACAACCAAAACACATAAAACAAATGCAACACCTAGAACAACTAGAACCACTAAAACACCTTGAACAACTAAAACCCAGAAAACAACTAAAACAACTAAATCAACTAAACACCTAAACAACTACAACACCTAAAACAACTAGAACAACTAAAACAACAAAAACACCTAAACAACTAAACACCTAAAACACCTAAAACAACTAAAACACCTGAAACAACTCCAACACCTAAAACAACTAGAACAACTAAAACAACTAAAACAACTAAAACACCTATGACATTTAAAACAACTAAACAACTAAAGCAACTAAATCAACTAAAACAACTACAACAACTAGAACAACTGAAACAACTGAAACAACTCTAACAACTAACACCTAGAACAACTAAAACACCTCTAAATCACCTAAAACACATAAAACACCTAAACACCTATAACAACTATAACACATAAAACAACTAAAACATCTAGAACAACTAAACACCTGAAACAACTATAACACCTAAAACAACTGAAACCACCGAAACAACTATAAACAACTTGAACAACTAAAACAACTAAAACAACTGCAACAACTAAAACAACTAAAACAACTAAAACAACTAAAACAACTAAACAACTACAACAACTAAAACAACTAAACACCTATAACACATTAAACAACTAAAACACCTACAACTACTATAACACCTATAACACCCAAAACACCTAAACACCTACAACACCTAAAACACCTAGAACACTTGAAACACCTATAACACCTGGAACAACTAAAACACCTAGAACACCTAGAACCACTATAACAACTAAAACAACTAGAAAAACTAAAACAACTATAACAAATAAAACACCTATAGCAACTGAAACAACTAAAACAACTAAAACACCTAAAAACCTCCAACACCGAAAAACACCTATAACACCTAAAACACCTGCAACAACTATAACACCTAAAAACAACTACAACACCTGGAAGAACTACAACACATATAACAACTAAAACAACTAAAACAACTAGAACAACTATAACAACTGAAACAACTAAACAACTAAAACAGATAAAACAACTACAACGCCTATAAACATATGTAACAACTACAACGCCTAGAACAAATACAACGCCTAAAACAACTAAAATAACTGAAACAACTATAACAACTAAACAACTAGAACACCTTAAACACATAAACACATATAACACCTAGAACACCTAAAAACCTACAACACCTAAAAAACCTAGTCAGATAAGACAACTAGATCACCTAAACAACTAAAACACCTAAAACAACTAAAACACCTACAACAACTAAAACAACTAAATAACTAAACACCTAAAACAACTACAACACCTGAAACAACTGGATTATCTAAAACAACTAAGCCCCTAAACAACTATAAGACCTAAAACACCTATAACAACTAAAACAACTAAAACAACTAAACAACTACAACACCAAAAACAAATATAACACCTATAACAACTAGAACAACTTTTACCCCTATAACAACTAAATTACCTATAATAACTAAAACAATTATAACAAATAAAACACCTAGAAACAACTACAACACCTAAAACAACTAGAACCACTGAAACAACTAAGAGTATCTAGAACAACTAAAACAACTGCATCAACTAAAACACCTAAAACAACTAAAACAACTAAACAACTAAAACAACTTAAACAACTAAATCACCTAAAACACATAAAACATCCAAAGCACCTACAACTACTATAACACCTAAACAACTGAAACCCCTAAAACCACTAAAACAACTATAACATTTAAAACAACTAGAACAACTAAAATAAAACAAATATAACACCTATAGCAACTGAAACAACTAAAGCAACTAAAACATCGAAACACCTATAACACCGAAAACACCTAAAATACCTATAACACCTGCAAAAACTAAAACACATAAAAAACAATTACAACACCTGGAACAACTAAAACATCCATAACAACTAAAACAACAAAAACAACTAGAACAACTAGAACAACTGAAACAACTAAAACAACTAAAACACCTATAACACAACTAGAACACATATAACAACGGGAACACCTAGAACAACCAAAATACCTTAACACCTAAACACCAACAACACCTAAACACCTAGAACACCTGCAACAACTAAAACATCTAAATAACAACTACAACACCTGGAACAATTAAAACACCTATAACAACTAAAACAACGAAAACAACTAGAACAACTAGAACAACTAAAACAACTAAAACAACTAAAACACCTATAACACCTATGACAACTTGAACACCAACAACTAAATCACCATAAACGACTAAAACACTTATAACAACTAAAACACCCAGCACAACTTTAACACCTAAATCAACTAAAACACCTAAAACAAATATAACACATAAAACAACTATAACACCTAAAACACCTAAAAAATACACATGTAACAAGTAAACACCTACAAACAACTTGAACACATATAACAACCAGAACATATAAAACAACCAAAACACCTGAGCAACTAAAACTCCTATAACAACTAAAACAACTAAAACAACTAAAACAACTATAACACCTTAAACAACTGGAACAACAAAAAACAACTATAACACCTACAACAACTGAAACAACTAAAACAACTATAACAACTAAAACATCTATTACACCTACAACACCTAGAACAACTAGAAGACCTAGAACAACTAGAACACCTCAAATAACTAAAACAACTAAATCAAGTAAACAACTAAAACACCTAAAACAACAAAAACACCTAAAACACCTTGAACAACTAATACACCTAAAAAACTAAAACAACTAAACACCTAGAACAACTACAACACCTAGAACAACTACAACACCTAAAACAACTAGAACAACTAAATAACTAAAACCCCTAAATAACTAAACACCTAAAACACCTAAACAACTGAAACGCCTACAAAACAACTACAACACCTGGAACAACTAAAACACCTATAACAACTAAAAAACTATAACAACTAGAACAACTAGAACAACTAAAACAACTAAAACAACTATAACAGCTAAAATAACTAAACGCCCAAAACACCTAAAACATTTAAAACAACTAAAACACTTAAAACACCTGAAACAACTAAACAACTAAAACAACTAAAACAACTGTAACAACTATAACACCTATAACACCTGAAACACCTATAACACCCAGAACACCTTTAACACCTACAACACCTATAACACATAGAACACATAAAACACCTATAACACCTGCAACAACTAAAACACCTAGAACAACTGAAACAATTGAAACAACTAGAACAACTAAAACAAAACATAATAGAATAAAACACCTATAACAACTAAAACAACTAAAACAACTAAAACACCTTAACACCTAGAACACCTAAAAAACCTCAAACACCTTCTACCATTTAAACACATAAAACAACTATAACACCGAAATCAACTATAACACATATACAAATTAAAACAACTTGAACAACTACAACACCAAAAACAACTATAACACCTAGAACAACTTGAACACCTGCAACCACTAAAAAACATCATAAACGACTAAAACACTTAAAACAACAAACACCTAGCACAACCAAACACCTAAACAACTAAAACTCCCATAACAACTAAAACAACTATAACAACTAAGACACCTTGAACAACTATAACACCTAAAACAACTGGAACAACAAAAACAACTATAACACCTAAAACAACTGAAACAACTAGAACACCTTAAAAAATTAAAACAACTAGAACACGTAAAACATTTTGAACAACTAAACACCTAGAACACCTACAACACCTATCTAAAACAACTAGAACACACAAAACACCTTGAACAACTAAACAACTAGAACACCTAAAACAACTAAAACACCTAGAACAACTAAATCGCCCATAACAACTAGAACAACAACTGAACAACTATAACAACTAAACAACTAAAACACCTTAAACAACTAAACACCTAGAACATCAAAAACACCTACAACAACTAAAACACCTAGAACAACTGAATCACCCATAACAACTAGAACAACAACTAAACAACTAGAACAACTAAACAACTAAAACACCTTAAACAACTAGAACAACTAAAACAACTATAACACCTAAAACACCTAGAACAACTAAAACACATAAACACCTAAATAAACAAAAACACCTAAAACAACTAAAACACCTAACACAACTAAAACAACTAAACAACTAAACACCTAAAACAACTACAACACCTGAAACAACTAGATCAACTAAAACAACTAAACCCCTAAACAACTAAAACACCTATAACACCTAAAACAACTGAAACGACTAAACAACCAATGCACCTAAAACAACTATAACACCTATAACAACTAAAACAACTAAAACAACTAAAACTAAAACAACTAGAACACATAAAACACCATGAACAACTAAGCACCTAGAACACCTTCAACACCTAAAACAACTAAAACACCTAGAACAACAAAATCACCCATAACAACTAGAACAACAACTAAACAACTAAAACAACAACAACGACTAAAACACCTTGAACAACTAAACACCTCGAACACCTACAACACCTAAAACAACTAAAACACCTAGAACAACTAAATAACCCATAACAACTAGAACAACAACTAAACAACTAAAACCACTAAAACAACTAAACACTTCAACAACTAGAACAACTAAAACAACTATAGCACCTAAAACACCTAGAACAACTAAAACACATAAACACCTAGATGAACAAAACACATAAACACCTAGATGAACAAAACACATGAAACAACTAAAACACCTAACACAATTAAAACAACTGAACAACTAAACACCTATAACAACTACAACACCTGAAACAACTAGATCAACTAAAACAACTAAACCCCTAAACAACTGAACACCTAAAACACCTAAAACAACTAAAACAACTAAAAAACCAATACACCTAAAGCAACTATAACACCTATAACAACTAAAACAACAAAACAACTTAACACCTAAAATATTTAAAACAACTAAAACCACTAAAACACCTAAACAACTATAACACCTAAGCAACTACAACACCTAAAACAACTATAACACCTGCAACAACTGAAACAACTAGAACAACTATAACACCTTAAACCACTAAAACAACTAAACTACTAAGCACCTAAAACAACTACAACACCTAAAACAACTAGAACAACTAAAACAACTAAAACCACTAACAACTAAAACACCGAAAACACCTAAAACAACTAAATTACCTAAAACAACTACAACACCTAGAACAACTGAAACAACTAAAACAACTCTAACAACTAAAACAACTAAAACAACTAAACAACTAAAACACCTACAGCAACTAAAACACTTAAAACAACTATAACACATATAACACTTAAAAAAACTTGGAACACCTAGAACACCTATAACAACTGAAACAACATAACAACTAAAAACAACTAAACACCAATAAACAACTAAACACCTAGAACAACAAGAACACCTATAACAACTACAACACATAGAACAACTAAAACACATAGAACAACCAAAACTGCTAAAGAACAACTAAAACACCTCAACAACTAAAACACCTATAACAACTATAACACCTAAAACAACTATAACACCTAGAACAACTAGAAAGCACATAACAACTACTACACATAAAACAACTATAAACACCTATAACAACTAAACCCCTAAACAACTATAACACCTAAAACACCTAAAAAACTAAAACAACTAAACAACTACAACACCTAAAACAACAATAACACCTATAACAACTATAACAACTAAAACCTCTAGAACAACTAAAACACCTAAAACAACTAAAACACCTGATCAACTAAAACACCTATAACACCTTGAACAACTAAAATACCTAACTAGAACAAATAAATCAACTAAAACAACTATAACACATAAAACAACTAAAACAACTAGAACAACTAAAACACATATAACAACTAAAACAACATAAACAACTAAAACAACTAAAACAACTAAAACAACTGAAACAACTGAAACAACTAGAACAACTTAACAACTCAAACAACTTAAACAACTATTACAACTAAAACACCTAAAACAACTGAAACACCTAGAACAACTATAACACCTATAACAACGAAAACACCAGTAACACCTATATCACCTAATACAACTAGAACACTTATAACAACTAAAACACCTAAACCAACTACAACATATAAAACAACTAGAACAACTTAAACAACTGAAAACCCTACAACAACTAAAACACATAAAACAAATGCAACACCTAGAACAACTAGAACCACTAAAACACCTTGAACAACTAAAACCCATAAAACAACTAAAACAACTAAATCAACTAAACACATAAACAACTACAAAACCTAAAACAACTAGAACAACTAAAACAACTAAAACAACTAAACAACTAAACACCTAAAACACCTAAAACAACTAAAAAACATGAAACAACTCCAACACCTAAAACAACTAGAACAACTAAAACAACTAAAACAACTAAAACCCCTAAGACATTTAAAACAAATAAACAACTAAAACAACGAAAACAACTAAAACAACTACAACAACTAGAACAACTGAAACAACTGAAACAACTCTAACAACTATAACACCTAGAACAACTAAAACACCTCTACATCACCTAAAACACCTAGAACACCTAAACACTTATAACAACTATAACACATAAAACAACTAAAACATCTAGAACAACTAAACACCTGAAACAACTATAACACCTAAAACAACTAAAACAACTAGAACAACTAAAACACATATAACAACTAAAACAACTAAAACAACTAAAACAACTAAAACAACTAAAACAACTAAAACAACTACAACAACTAAAACAACTAAACACCTAAAACACATAAAACAACTAAAACACCTACAACTACTATAACACCTAAACAACTGAAACCCCTAAAACAACTAAAACAACCTTAACATCTAAAACAACTAGAACAACTAAAACAACTAAACAAATACAACACCTATAGCAACTGAAACAACTAGAGCAACTAAAACATCGAAACACCTACAACACCGAAAACACCTAAAACACCTAAAACACCTATAACACCTGCAACAACTAAAACACATAAAAAACAATTACAACACCTGGAACAACTAAAAAATCCATAACAACTAAAACAACTAAAACAACTAGAACAACTAAAACAACTGAAACAACTAAAACAACTAAAACACCTATAAAACAACTAGAACACATATAACAACGAGAACACCTATAACAACCAAAATACCTTAACACCTAAAACACCGACAACACCTAAACACCTAGACCACCTGCAACAACTAAAACACCTAAATAACAACTACAACACCTGGAACAATTAAAACACCTATAACAACTAAAACAACGAAAACAACTAGAACAACTAGAACAACTAAAACAACTAAAACAACTAAAACACCTATAACACCTATGACAACTTGAACACCAACAACTAAATCACCATAAACGACTAAAACACTTAAAACAACTAAAACACCCAGCACAACTTTAACACCTAAATCAACTAAAACACCTAAAACAACTATAACACATAAAACAACTATAACACATAAAACACCTAAAAAACACATGTAACAAGTAAACGCCTATAAACAACTTGAACACATATAACAACCAGATAATATAAAACAACCAAAACACCTGAGCAATTAAAACTCCTATAACAACTAAAACAACTAAAACAACTAAAACAACTATAACACCTTAAACAACTGGAACAACAAAAAACAACTATAACACCTACAACAACTGAAACAACTAAAACACCAATAACAACCAAAACATCTATTACACCTACAACACCTAGAACAACTAGAAGACCTAGAACAACTAGAACACCTAAAACAACTAATACAACTAAAACAAGTAAACAACTAAAACACCAAGAACAACAAAAACACCTAAAACACCTTGAACAACTAATACACCTAAACAACTAAAACAACTAAACACCTAGAACAACTACAACACCTAAAACCACTAGAACAACTAAATAACTAAAACCCTTAAATAACTAAACACCTAAAACACCTAAAACAACTGAAACGCCTACAAAACAACTAAAACACCTGGAACAACTAAAACACCTATAACAACTAAAAAACTATAACAACTAGAGCAACTAGGACAACTAAAATAACTAAAACAACTATAACAGCTAAAATAACTAAACGCCCAAAACACCTAAAACATTTAAAACAACTAAAACACTTAAAACACCTGAAACAACTAAAACAACTAAAACAACTAAAACAACTGTAACAACTATAACACCTATAACACCTGAAACACCTATAACACCCAAAACACCTTTAACACCTACAACACCTATAACACATAAAACACATAAAACACCTATAACACCTGCAACAACTAAAACACCTAGAACAACTGAAACAATTGAAACAACTAGAACAACTAAAACAAAACGAAAAAGAATAAAACACCTATAACAACTAAAACAACTAAAACACCTTAACACCTAGAACACCTAAAAAACCTCAAACACATTCAACCATTTAAACACATAAAACAACTATAACACCGAAATCAACTATAACACATATACAAACTAAAACAACTTAAACAACTACAACACCAAAAAACAACTATAACACCTAGAACAACTTGAACACCTACAACAACTAAAAAACACCATAAACGACTAAAACACTTAAAACAACAAACACCTAGCACAACCAAACACCTAAACAACTAAAAC
>SDVV010037916.1:0-10788 GCA_016164225.1 Gammarus roeselii
TAGAGAGAGAGAGAAAGAGAGAGAGAGGGAGAGAGAGAGAGTGAGCGAGAATGTATTCAACCTCGAGGATCTGCATATCTAAAAGTATCAACAAAGTTACAGCATTACTGCAACTTTTACTACAGCCAAATATCGTCATCATATTAATACATAATACACCTGCAGACTGTAATGGTAGCACTGCAATGCTACGTTTGTAATTATAAACAGCGTATTTCCTAGAAACAAACTTGGCAGCGTCGATAACAGTGAAAAACTAATTAAACAGTTAATGGAGTCAGTAATTGGATAACGTTGTTGGGAGGAAATATTTACGACACCAAATGAGCAAGTCATTCCCATTAAAAGTGGGGTAATTAAATTATTTAATTGAATTTGGAAGCAACTGATGCACTGTGGGAAAACATCAGTCTATTGACAGGTCAGTAATTACACGTCAGATCATATAGAAGTAAATATGCACCTCGGGAGATTTTATCGACCAGACTGTGCGGAAATAATTGTGGAATGATTGGGGTAAATGTTGAGCTGTGCAGTGCCCTGTGTTGCTAATTGTTGAGCAGCATTAAACGCAATCTGCCTGTTTATAGGCCTGCAATTCCAACCACCCTATCATTTTATAGAGGCTTCTTGGTTCGATTAGACAGGCTTGAGATGATTTGCTCCAACACTTGGTATTTGGTTTTCAAAAACAATTTACAAGCTGGTAATAGATTTTATACTTTCTGATAAAGATGTAACCTTGGAGCTCATTGATTATGTGGGTGCTCTGATCCTTACCTCTGCGGTTGGTTACTCTTCTGTAACTCTTCAAAAATAATTGTTTTTATCTAACATTCGTGGAGAAAATAGCATTCTTCTTATTAAGGATAACGTCAACTTTGCCCAGCTTGATGGATTGCGTTTCTATAATCTAGAACAGAAAACGTTCGTCAGGTCTTTCTGAAGGCTAGTTTTGCTTAGCTGTCCACGAGCATCACATTTCGTACATCTCTTCCGAGCAAATGTCACCAAACAGTCTTCGATAAGAAATACGATTCTTTACTCCCCATGATACCGTTCTGTGACTAAACCGAGCTCTTGTACTCTTCGAGTAAAGGCGTTCGAATAATTCTGCAAGAAGATTGCGTTCTTTTAAGCGGAAATTTGTTTGAGTATTTTAATCAAGTAGGTACATTTGTTTGATCATCATAACTTGGGTAGCTTAGTGACAGATTTAAATACTTTTTCTTTTTTGTTATATTGATTATAAAATGAACATATCAAACAACTAGAGATGTAACGGCATTTGGTTGTACATCACCGTAGATTGAGTGTAGCGTTGGTTATAGTTGGTCATAGACTTATACCCTACGCACACGAGGTTCAAAGTCCCGAAAGCCTTGAGCCTTTTGAACGAAGAGTCACTCCTCCTCGGGATTTCAGCCAATGAACACGCTCTCTCCTGCGTGTTCATTGGCTGAAATCCCGAGAAGCGTGACTCATGGTTCAAAATGTTCAAGCGTTTAGGGACGTTAACCATTGTGTGCGGAGGGTAGTAGGGCAGTTAACACACCGCAAGCAGATTATACATGTGCCATGATGTGATCGACGACCCGGGTAAGATGTTGAATTAAACCAACTCTCAATGTATCAATTATTATATTGACGCATCAATTGGCATATTGAAATAATCAGATGTTACACGAGGCCACGTATGTGTTTCTAGACGGGATCACATCAAACCCGAACTGTAGCTAGGTAGATGGTCTCGCTCATCAATGCAATTATAGGCCTAAGCCCTAGCTTGCACTAGCTTCCACGTTTTATATATTGTCTGGACGAAGAAAAATCCAAAAGAGACTGCCTGTAAAACAGACTATTTAATTCGATTGCATATGCAGGAAAACATGACTAGGGTGGAAGGCCTCGAATATTAACGGATAGCTCCTGCAGCAGAGTTTTGTGAACTACCGAACAGTTTGTAGGAGCAAACAAATCCGGATTGATTTTGGGAAGGGCCAGTTGGCAATGTTGAGCCGAACATCAGGAAAATGGAGCTTGACTACCTAACCGAGATTTTCAATTAGGCAAAGTTGACGCCCTCCACATTTGAAGGTAGAAGGCAGAAAAAAAGTAAAAAAGAATGTTATTTTGATTTGGCCACTGGAGGAGGCCACATTAATTTTTCTTCGGATTGAATTGTCTCTGGACATATAACAGCAAAATTATAAACACATTTTACGATACAAGTATTATTTACATTCTTATTCTACACGAATTTCTCCATGCTCAGCAACCAAAAAAAAAATCATCTCTTAATTAATCCACTGTAAATTACAAATGCAATGGACTTTCAACATTCATTTTATTCATAATACCGTGATGCAAAGTGACCTTATGAATGAACAACTCTCACAGTCACAGCAGCCTCAGCCGTTAACAAATATTTTTTTCGTTACTGGACTAAAGTGACAAACAAAATTCTAACACACCGAAAGAAGCTAACAATTCCCTTTGTCCCGCCCTTGAGTTATTGCATTTGAACACCTTCACAACGTTTATGATAATCGACTGCTTCTAGGCCATTAGGTCCTAATTACCTCTGTATTGTTCTTTAAGTTCGACCTAACGTTACAACAGTTATAATTGAGTTGGGGCTGAAGGTGTCCTGTCAACCTGCCAACAGTTTGACCGAATGTGAGTGACAGAATGTGAATGTGAGTGTGCCGTGACGTCGTTTGGCGTGACTTTGTATGCCTTGACCTCGGGCGCCGTGACCTCGTGCGCCGATATCTCGTGTGCCGTGACCTCGTGTGCCGTGACTTCGTGTGCTGTGACCTCGTGTGTGGTGACCTCATGTGCCATGACCTCGTTTTGCGAGAGTTTGTGTGCCGTGACCTCGTGTGCCGTTACCGCGGGTGCCGTGACCTTGCTTGGTGTGACTTTGTGCGCCGTGACTTCGTGTACCGTGACCTCGTGTGCCGTAACCTCGTATGCCGTGACCTCGTGTGCCGTGAACTCGTGTGCCGTGACCTCATATGTCGTGGCTTCGTGTGGCGTGACCTTGTTGGTCGCGACCTCGCGGGCCGTGAACTTGTGTGCCGTGGAAAAGTGTGCCGTGACATCGTGTGCCGTGGAATAGTGTGCCGTGACATTGTGTGCCGTGACCTCGTGTGCCGTGACATTGTGTGCCGTGACCTCGTGTGCCGTGAACTCGTGTGCCGTGACCTCGTGTGCCGTGACCTCGTGTGCCGTGACCTCGTGTGCTGACCTAGTTTGACGTGACTTTGTTTGCCATGACCTTGTGTGCCATGACCTAGTGTGCCGTGATCGAGTGTCGCGTGACCTCGTGTGCCGTGACCTAGTGTGCCGTGACCTTATGTGTCGTGGCTTCGTGTGGCGTGACCTTGTTGGTTGCGATTTCGCGGGCCGTGAACTTGTGTACCGTGGAATAGTGTCCCGTGACATCGTGTGCCGTGGAATAGTGTGACGTGACATCGTGTGCCGTGACATCGTGTGCCGTGACCCCGTGTGCCGTCTATATTTTGATGAATATTCTATGGAAAGTTTCAATATTTTGCAACATCATTTAAAAAATGCCCGATTACAGAAAACTTTATTTGGTATCGTATCTATGATATTGTACATTTTGCTAGTATCCACTGTTTATGAGCAAAATGTTGTGCGATATGTTTTCATGCCTATGAAATAATCAATATTTCTTCCGTCTCAGTGTTCACGAGTGAACAGTAAACCTGGACCATTCTCGTCTACGATATTTTTCTTCAACAGCGTTGAAACGAAAAATCCTTCAGAGATTTAACATCAGTGCAAGAAAGAAAGAAAGCAAATATCAGCTACGTCTTTTCAACTGCGTAGTCGAAAATTTCAGGAAAATTTGAATTTCAAAGAGGCAGCAGCACTAAGAATGCCGGACTTCCAAGCCAACGGCAAAAGCAAAACAATTCGTTAGTAAGAAAAGACTGCAAGAAAAATCCACTTCAACAAGTCTACAACTCATTCAATTCGTCATACGTACCTTGAAATGAGGCCGTACACGTACCACAAGTGCCATGTGCTTAGTTAAATCCAGAAAAGGTCGTGTTATCTTTTGGTTTCTTGGCATCAGTTTCTAACATTGGTCCATAAAAAAATAATTGACTTGGACGAGGAGTTGTTAATGCTTGAGCCACATCCCAATCATCAAAATTCACGGTGCTGGAGCGTCGCTGACCCTCATCAATATGGAAATTGTGTGATGATGCTGTCAAAAGCCTAACCAATGAAGACCTCAGGCGATCTGTCTCGAGCAACCACAGTTGATAGAGACATTGTGCCATCAATTTGGGAGCTCATTTCGAAGCAGAGTCGTAGTGCAGAGCAGATTTTTCCATAATAAAGCACAAAACTTCACCATCTTTCAGTACTCTTCTGGTATGAAAAGGGATTCATATAAATTGTATTTGGCTCTTAACTGTATTTAAAAATATACGCCCTTTACCTAGGTATAATTTATGGCACTAAACTTTTGTTTGGAAGTGTATTCCGAGATTGGGGAAGGTAAGATGGCCACCGACACTATGAATAATTTGATGAAGTATAATGACCTCATGGGGCTCACAAAATTACACAGCATGACAAGGTAAATTTTGGCCTCTCCGAAAGGGACGAGACCACCCACCCTTACGCCAGAGCCAGGAAAGGTAGCTGCTGCGATTGGTTGCGAGCAGTTTGCATAGTCCAACAACCTAAAGGAAAATGACCATTACCACTTCATGTTATAATAGGTATGAAATGCTTTCATAAGTTATTGGGGTTCGAAAGGTGGTCATTAAAGAGTGTACATGATACAACATCAGTAAATCAAAAAAGAAAATTTACATTCATCACTTTTCATCCGGTTGATTACGAAAAGATGATGAACTTTGAGTTTTTTTTACGAAAAAACGGGTGGGCAATTCAACTCTACTTCGGAATGAGTTCCCAGATTGTTGGATTTTCTCTGGTGGCGTTGGGCTGCTTCACCACACAATCTACACATTGATGAGGGTTAGCAAAGTTCCCGAACCTTGAATTTAGATGATTATGATTTGGCCTAAGCATAAGCCCCTCCTCGCCCTAGAAAAAGATTTTTTTTTTGGTGAATCAATGGTTGCATCGGATACCCAATAACAGAAAAACAATCGTTGGTTTTTGAGTTCACTGAGTAGCTTTTGGCGCTGGTGGAACTCGTACTGCTTCATTTTCAGTTGGGTACGAAGAATTGTACGAGTAGAACACTTACGTTGCAGGATTTTCCTGAATCTCTTTACTAACGAGTGGTTTTACTGCTGTCGTTTTTGGAAGGCTTGTTTTCTTGGTGCTGCACCTTTCAATGTAATTGCTCTCAAAACTTTCGCCGACGCAATTTCAAAGATGTGGCTGATATTTACTCTTCTCGCTTCCTCTGATGTAAAATCTCTTGTTCATTCGTGGGCATCTGACAGACGAAATAGGTCGATTATTTTTCTGGCATAAAAACGTACAGAACTTTTTATATGTAATAAAAAATAACGTATAAAAGCATAATGTGCTGTATCATGGATATGCTTGAATTTTTAATACGACTATAATCGGGCATTTATTGTTCGATTAAATGTTGTTTCAAAAAATAGGTCCTATCTCAATAATAACATCGTAGGCACTAGTACTCCACAGAGGCTATTTTCATCCTCTCCAGTGCAGGTAAGTCATCGAAACTGAATTGAGATGGGCCAGTATCATAATCCTGTTCGTGCAGGCTTCGTGTTACCTCGCATGTTTGATCCTGTTCATTCAGGCTTCGTGTTTCTACGCATGTCTGATCCTTTTCATGCAGGCTTCGTGTTTCTACGCATGTCTGATCCTGTTCGTGTCGGAACGCGTTGGTGCGGACGCGTTCCGACGCAATTGTATTAGATTTCGACCTCTAAGTGACTTAACCCTGACCATTTAGCCGCATAAGGTGCGTCCAGAGTGTATATTCTTTGGTGTTGTATAGAAACATTTGAACGCTATGCCACTCCATGGTACTAATAGTCTTTCATGGTATTGGTACCGCAGTACCGATACACCTGCGTGAGAACAGTGACCATTATTTCTGACCCGAAATTGGGCATCTTAACTGCTGACGGGAATTGGATGATATCAGATGGACCATTACTTCAATTAACGCTTTAACGCCGCTCGATCATAGTCTTAGAAACATCAATGGCATGCTCGCACAACCCCGTGCTCGAGGAAACAACAACAGAGGCTTGATGGGTTATTTGCGTGTCCGAGGAAACAATGTCCATCATTAATTCAATGAAGATAGGCTGTGACCGACCATGGGCACCTAAGGCGTAGGCCTGAACCATTCTTGTGTGACGTTATAGTCAGAACAACCTTTGCTACCCGGCAGACGCTTTAATTAAAAGTGATTTAGTATATCTAGCTGGTTCGTGCCGCTCCGCATCAACTGTTGTCAGGGAAGAAGAATGAGAAAACCTTCCATTGGTGTGCCTTCACTCGGTAATTATCCCTGTTCTACGGATGATAGATGGCTGCTACTACGCCTTGTCCGACCGATGATAGTTGGTGCTACTACGCCCTGTCCCACCGATGATAGTTGGCTGCTACTACGCCTTGTCCGACCAATGATAGTTGGCTGCTACTACGCCTTGTCCCACCGATGATAGTTGGCTGCTACTACGCCCTGTCTCACCGATGATAGTTGGCTGCTACTACGCCCTGTCTCACCGATTATAGTTGGCTGCTACTACGCCCTGTCTCACCGATGGTAGTTGGCTGCTACTACGCCCTGTCTCACCGATTATAGTTGGCTGCTACTACGCCCTGTCTCACCGATGATAGTTGGCTGCTACTACGCCCTGTCCCGCCGATGATAGTTGGCACAGATATTTTGTATTTTTGTATGCATCCATCTTCACGATGGTCATTGCTACTACGCTATTTTAATTCCGAAAATGTCGAAGTTTTAGTGGGAGGATTCGCGTTGCATTAGTGTTATGTGCACGAATCCAGTTTTGATTTCAATGGAAAATAATCATTTCGACAATGGTAAAGGAAAATGTGTTCGTCTATAAATTACACACAGTGAAAAAAATCGTGTTCAAACCAACTATCAGGTCGTGCAATTACGTCGTTCAGAACAGCGCGTCTAATCGAGAAAAAAATGTCACACTCGAGTTGAGTTCATCTAAATTCGTGTTGAAGCAAATTGACAGGAAAATCACCGGATTTTTCAATCAGGATTGAAAAAGATTATAAAATCGTCACTCATGGCTGCAAATTCCATTTATTACACAACAGTCTGGTTTCAACCAAAATTTGGACTGATTTATCACATTTGCCCAATCTTTAAACGAGTTTCAGTGTTTTTTTGCACCACATTAATACACGATTTGGTGTGATATTAAAGAAATATATATCGGTGTCAATAAAGAAGCAGGCAGGATCCAGCAGCATTTTTTCCTTAGTATACCTTTTCCCAACCAGCAGTGATCCCCGGGCACGCGGGACTGAGAGGGAACGAACTTGCGGACTCGCTTGCTAAGCTGGCATCTACTAACCAAAAACAATTTTTCGCAATACATAACCGTTACTGGTTACCTATCATCAACTTCCATATAACATCCCGATGGGATGAAATGTGACAACAGAGTGGACAAAAAATGCTTTTAGTCAAACCCTCAGCGGAGAATGGGTAACAAAGTTCACCAACAGAAAAGACCAAGTCTTCATCAACCGCTTGTGCATGGGACACACGTGGATAACTCACAACCACCTGATGGATGTCGACATAGGACCAAACGCGCCACCTTTCTCCTGGTGCCACCAAGTGGCTATCAGCGTGAAACACTTACTGATGGATTGCAACGAACTCGCGGCAGCCCGACGAGCGTTCCTAAAGCCCCCGTGCAACCTACAAAGCCTACTCACGGACCCAACCTACCTTAAAAAGCTTATCGCTTTCGGAAAACACACTGGACTATACGAAGCTGTCTAAGCCCCAAACACCTGTGCTAGTGAGGTGGTCTCTCCACCCCATTACGCACAGAAATAACAACACATTTTACGTAGATACGCATTACCTCTTTACTCTCTTGTACGCGCTAATACGCGAATGTGCAACAGTTTGAATATGTACTGACTTCATCTTGACATGACTAATATTTTTGCACGTGAGGCCGTGCGAACTTACTTGAACCAATGACGGTCGCACCCTACGGGGGAGCCTATTATGACTCACGTTGAGGCTCTGGTAGAAATGAGGCTCAAATCGAATCAAACCCAGCCAGCAGCCTACAAGCAAGTACATATTTCTCATTTCCGGCAGTAAATATTAGGATGATCTTTTACCACCAGTAGGTAAATAAAAACTTCGTACTGTGCAACGACAAACGGTTCTTATTAAGTCTTACTTGGCACTGTAACCGTGCCTCTATAACAGTGCATCGTAAAAAAAGTAATGGAATCAATCGTCACTTCCACACTGACAATGATGAAATAAAAAAAAACTCAATGTCATGCATCTAAACACAATAATGTGCAATACTTGCTTCATGACGCAATGTCAGCTCGAACCCTCAACATTGCATACCTGTGCGCTGCATTGCCACCAGAAGGATTTCCGTAACACTCGGTTGCCCAAGTTTATGGTCCATTTCCTGCGGTCTGATGATACCAGGTGCTGAGCACTCTGTTCCTCACGGCCTCATGACACGCAACCCTACAGAAGAATGGGGGGGGAGTGAGTACACGATATGCAGTCCTTGGCATTGGACACATATCCTAAGTCATGGGCATTGAACCCGTACAGATACAGACACTAGGCCGCATCCCCCAGAAAGGGGGGTGGCCGACGGCAAGGCGCACCTCACACACTCACACGCTCACACTCACACAACTTAGCCCTTTTGTGCTAAAGGGTCCGGCCGGTAGCCCCTCAACTTACACTCTGGGTCCCAAATGCACCGAGGAACCGTCGTCAGCAGCAGGGCCCGACAGTTTTCACTGGTTTACTCCCGCCGCGTCATAATGGCCGGGCCCCCCCCCACCCACGACCATCCCGACAGCGGGATGCCAAGGGCGGGAAAGCACATCAGAGCAGCGTCAAAATATTTGTTTCTCCGCTAGAAGCACGGAATGCGTACCAAAAAAAGTGTGTTCTGCAGCTGGCTGTATGCTGATGTTATTATGTCCATGTATAATGATTATGACTTGCTGAGGTAAATAGTTGATGTCAGAATTGACATTGATGCAATAAAAACCATTCTCCAACGATTTAGCTTCACATAAAAATTAAATGAAGTGTTTTGTTACGCATTAAATATTTTGCATTACAGATTACAATTAGTTTCTCCGTTGGCAACAACAATTTTATTTCAAGTCGCTATTCAATTGAATTATGTATTTAAAAAATACTCTTTGATTCTAAACATTAGGTAAACTTCAGCGACTTTTCTTCCGCTACTCAGCACGTAAACGCATATCAGTTTTCAACTCCAGAACAAACTGCTCTTCTTAGTCGATCAATCGTGTAAACGTAAGTTAATTGATTCAATAGCTATCACATTTTTTATTTCTCACTTCTCCGTTTTTTGTGTTGTCTCAAAAACAAGTGATCAGTACAACCGTTGTTCAATTTGGTGCCGCTTGACTGATTGATTCAAACTATTGAGACTATCCTTCTACGTCACCTTTAAATCATTTTTCATGTCATCGGTCATGTGATTGACTTCCAAAAACTGAAGCCATTACTATCAAGATGTTATCACGAGTCCTCATTATTGACCTATACTATTTACCGTGCAGCGGAGAGTTTCGCAGTCAATCTTTTGAAATCAGTGTTATTGCTTTCATGACCCTCTATAAATTTTCTTTTTATGTATTGATTTTTTTTGCTACATGAATGTTAAAAAATCTTCATTCGAAGAATTAAAAAAAATTCATTTACAGTACAAATATTAACCAGCCCCATGAGTTCATTCTGAGGAGTCATCTTGAGTTCCTATGCGTCATATTTCTTTCCTTGTTTCGCTCAGCTCTTCCTTGTCCCGCACACCTCTTCCTTGTCACACACACCTCTTCCTAGTCCCGCACATCTCTTCCTTGTACCGCACACCTCTTCCTTTTCCTGCACACATTTTCCATGTCCCGCACCCCTCTTCCTATTCCTGCGACCTTTTCCTTGTCCCTCGCGCCTCTTCCTTGTCCCGTACACCTCTTCCTTGTGCCACACACCTCTTCCTTGTTTACTCTCGACAATTCCTCGCCAGCAATTAGGTCTTATCTCAATAATAACAGCGTAGGTGTTCCTTCCCAGCAACACTAAACAAAAAGCTCCCCTCCTGTTCAAATGTATTCTTTATTCTTCACATCCTTTTGTTGCATGAGACGATGCATTGTTTTTGTTCCTACAAAAAAGGGTTGAATTATTTCGACAGAAAAAAACTATTTGCAGAGGTTTTCTAGCTTCTCTCCAGACTATTTATTTAGATAATTATTGGGCAACTCAGGCGGTCATCCAGTTGAGGCCACAAGATGACGGCCTCATACTCAGGCGGTCATCCAGTTGAGGCCACAGGATGACGGCGTCATACTCAGGCGGTCATCCAGTTTAGGCCACAGAATGACGGCCTCATACTCAGGCGGTCATCCAGTTGAGGCCACAGGATGACGGCCCCATACTCAGGCGGTCATCCAGTTGAGGCCACAGGATGACGGCCTCATACTCAGGCGGTCATCCAGTTGAGGCCACAGAATGACGGCCTCATACTCAGG
>SDVV010037917.1:0-10788 GCA_016164225.1 Gammarus roeselii
CTCTCGATTGTAGGCCTTATCAATGATTTGCCTCTCGATCGTAGGCCTTATCAATGATTTGCCTCTCGATTGTAGGCCTTATCAATGATTTGGCTCTCGATCGTAGGCCTTATCAATGATTTGCCTCTCGATTGTAGGTCTTATCAATGATTTGCCTCTCGATCGTAGGCCTTATCAATGATTTGCCTCTCGATTGTAGGCCTTATCAATGATTTGCCTCTCGATCGTAGGCCTTATCAGTGATTAGCCTCTCGATCGTAGGCCTTATCAATGATTTGCCTCTCGATCGTAGGCCTTATCAATGATTTGGTTCTCGATCGTAGGCCTTATCAATGATTTGCCTCTCGATCGTAGGTATTATCTATTCAATATTCCTGACAATGATTTCTTGACATATGAAGAAGTGACTTTTTTACTCACTACATCCGCGCTGCCAACCCAAGTTATAACAATTTGTTCATTCCGGTAGGTACCGAGAATCATCGCATAAATATTATGGCACGTAAATTTTGTGTTAGATTTATTGTTTACATCGATGTGTAAAGTGCCAGTACACAAATGCGCACTCCTTCGTAATAGTAGGTACAGTAGCAATAGTAAATTCGTGTATGGTTAGTTTGTACCAGGAAAAACAAATTCCACTTTTCCCACGAGGAATTTAACTTCATGTATAAATTTCTTATGGTACTATATGTGGATACAACTTTTTGATGGGAAATATTATTTCAATTTCCGATGAGTTCAAATATTGAGCGAAAAAATAACTTTGAAGATTTAACTTAGTTTTTCGATTGTTAATGAATTTCTTTAGGTTCATAGGGCAATCAAAAAGCAACAAATGGTAGAACAAAGAATTGATAAGAAATTATAACAACAATATATAAAGCCATGTGACACTCTCAAACATGAATAATGATTACAAATTCTATAGCAAAAATCTTCCAGAGCGTATATTGGAAACACCCTACAATAGCGGCGCACGGCCGAACCCTTGCACCAACTTGTCCACTTACGTACAGGAGAGCAAGTGCGGTATCCCGCTGGTTATTTCAGAAAATGCTTTGATAGGTGTGATTCAAGAGAATAAGTAGCTACTTACATGCTTTTCTTTCTTTTGCAGTGTAGAAAGAGCTGTGTAATGGCACAGCCAATGAGTAACTGTGTAGGTGAAAATGGCCTACCTAATGGGGTCTAACAAAAATTAAACACTCCAACGACCATTAACAAAATGCTAATTAGCTAGTGAAACTTGCATTGCTGAGCCAAATTCACCATTGCTTCAGGTGGAAAGAGTGAAATTATGATATTATTGCAAGCAATAACAGTAAAGCGCAAACAATATCCAGTACACCACAACAAGTTACAAGTCCTGGCTTCATAGTGTCTGGTGGCGAGAATAAGACACCCAGAACAAGACTAGAAGAAGATATGAGGAAGAAGAAAATTCCCAAACATGTGATGGGAACTTCAATTCTCTGTACTCAATATAAGATGAGTTACATATATATCTTTTGTTTAATTCCATTTCTTAGTGCAGATTAGTCTTTGCCACCCAATTACTTTGTGTCCTTCTGACTAGGAGGTATTCTTATACATTCAGTAATCGATCCAATTCCCATTCGGGACATAACTCTTATGTTGCAGTTCTTTTTTTATCAATATGTATCTCTAACCTGCCCTCTGTATATGTGTCTGTCTTTCTACTTTATGTTATCTTTGTATTTTTTACACTTCTACCTCACACTCTTCCTTTTTTCACCTTTGACGTACTCTGGGTAAAACTGATAAAAAAATCCTTCGTTATTTGAAGAATATGAAGAGTTGGTAACGAGGTTGCGACATTATTCTCTGGTGGTCACCCTTCGACAGGTTATGGCTTTCTACCAAGATCAAACGTCTCTCTATAGAAAATTTTCAGTCGGTAACTGCTGTAAACAATAACATCATCGAAGTCGGTACTTCTTGAACGAACATTAAGATGTTGGGTCGTTTTTAAAAGAAAATACTATTCCTAGATGCCTAATACCGTGTTCCCATAAATGTTTATCATTTGACTGTGCATTTATTGGTGCCGATCCTAGTTCACGACGTAGTAGTGAGTACATGAAGTATCGTATCGTGAGTATCGTGGGTTTACCCATCGAGTATCGTGGGGTTTACCCATCAGTGGACAGACAATACAACGTGAGCACACTGAAAGGCTCGATCGTGAATCACACTGAATAGCTCGAACGTGAATCACACTGAAGGGCTCGATCGTGAATCACACTGAATAGCTCGAACGTGAATCACACTGAAAGGCTCGATCGTGAATCACACTGAATAGCTCGAACGTGAATCACACTGAAGGGCTCGATCGTGAATCACACTGAATAACTCGAACGTGAATCCCACTGAATTGCTCGAACGTGAATCACACTAAAGAGCCCGATCGTAATTCTACATATATAACACAAATGTCTTGTCTTATTTTTGGACGAAAATTTGATAAGGTAATTAAAGAAGTACCTAGATACCGTGTGTTGCCCAGCATTGAATTTCGATGGACAAACATGGCACACACGCATGGCAATTGGCAACCGCGGCCCGGATCCTACATTACAATCGCTGTTATAGGACATTTCATCCGGTGAAAAGTAAACATCATGATAAAACTATTAAAACGACCATTATAATAGGTGACTTGAAAAGAGTGTGATGAGGAGTCACTTGACATTCTGGATAGCTTATAATTAATACTCCTGTCGTCTTCTCTTACTTCATGATGCTTACATCATGATGCTTACATCATGATGCTTACTTTGTGATGCTTACTTCATGATGCTTACATCATGATGCTTACTTCACGATGCTTACGTCACGATGCTTACTTCATGATGCTAGCTTCATGCTGCTTGCTTCATGATGCTTACTTCATGATGCGCACTACATGATGCTTACGTCATGATGCTAACTTCATGATGCGCATTACATGATGTTCAGTTTATGATGCTAACTTCATGATGCCCATTGGAAACTGGTATTCATTATTATTTCACTAATAGTTCACTAATTTTGATGTTTTGAATTTTCTAATCGTTCCTCAGGATATTAGTAACTAAATAAATTAATGAGGGAGTCTTTACATAACCTGTAACTGCACTGTATTTTTGTTAGTAAACTGCGGCGTTTTGCCTTATGTTTTCTTAGCTCACCGTGAACGGTCTCACGCCCAAACGAAGTTGGTTAAGTTCACGGGCAAAACGGCAACACAAATATCGCGAAATTACGAGTTCTATCCCGCTGCTCAAAGGATCAGACAAAGCAAGAACATACGATACCGATTGGCAATTAAGTAACCAATTAAATTTGTATTCTGCCAACCGTTCGAAGGCATTTTTCACTCGTGGGGTTTTCCTCACCACGATGTATGGTGTACCCTGTACCTCTTTTAGGGAAAATGATGGATAAGTACCCGGGAGTTCATAACTTTAACAATACCCGTTAATTCTCTAATCCTGTTAGTTCACTTCTGATGCGTTATATTTAGGGGAAAATCTTATAAAGTTTTACCCTGACCTCAAAGTTTCCTTAGCCATCAAGTCTTTCTCAGACTAAAGTAAATAACGTGATTTAAACGTTCAATTTCTAAGAAGAGCACTTCCCAAGATTACTATAGATTCTCTATGGTTAGATATCTTCGTTATTCTTGGTCGAAATGGATAGGAAACAATAACGAAATGATATGGGTGAACGATCGACCCTACCAAACATGTTCCATCCTCATTAAAAAGCACTAGCAACGTTTGTTTACGTACTAACTATATTATGATATAACTTATCTCTATCGTCTAGAAATGGCTTCTCAAGTCTTAGGTCCAACACATTAAACTTTATTTTAGATGCGCTAATTGAATTAGCAAGAAGAGAGATGGAAATGAATTCGTGACAGCTCGTCTCCTGTCGGTGGCCGGTTCGGACTTCATGTCGCAAGATATAATTCATTATATATTCGATTGATAATCTTATAAACTAATATTTATAGGTAGGAAACTCATGGTCCTGGAATTGATTGAATCCAAAATGAATTCATCACAGCTCATCTCTGTAGAAGGCGCCGGCTTTTACTTCATGAAACAAGTATAGTTCACAGCATATGACCATGCATCACATACTCATATACACATATATAAAAATAGAATCGGCGTACGTGGAGCGGTATGGTAGAGTTAAGATGGCGCTGGACCTACTTTTTGGACATAAGCTCATTCGAGCAGCCCTATTTCAGAGAGTTAGCATTTTTATTTCGCTAAAAAGGACGTCTCATGGCGCCTTATGAAGTCAAAATGAATTCATCAAAGCTCGTACCACGTTGTTGATGGACCATATTTTACAGATATTAAATGGCAACAGAATTTGAATGGAGCAAAACCATTGAAGAATTTCATTTTCCCATTTGGTAGATGATTTCATATTATCTTTATCTCCGGACTTTTAATAGGCTTGTCAGAAAATCAGCTGCCGCGTGTGTAAATAATCATTACTTTAACTGACAAGGCGAAAAATTCCCCATTTTATATCCTCTTCAAAAACTAAACCTTCAAGACTCTGTTCCTCAATTACGTTGTTGTCTTCGTCACAAGCGGCGTCCAGCTATCGGTTGAAGATAAGCCATCAAGACCCTGTTCCTCAATTGCGTTGTTGTCTTCGCCCAAAGCGGCGTCCAGCTATTGGTTGAGGATAAACCAGCAAGACCCTGTTCCTCAATCACGTTGTTGTCTTCATCACAAGCGGCGTCTAGC
This sequence comes from Gammarus roeselii, assembly GCA_016164225.1. Classification (NCBI taxonomy): domain Eukaryota; kingdom Metazoa; phylum Arthropoda; class Malacostraca; order Amphipoda; family Gammaridae; genus Gammarus; species Gammarus roeselii. The sequence goes on from SDVV010037917.1 coordinate 4,782, forward strand.
TATTGGTTGAGGATATGCCATCAAGACCCTGTTCCTTAATTACGTTGTTGTCTTCATCACAAGCGGCGTCTAGCTATTGGTTGAGGATAAGCCATCAAGACCCTGTTACTCAATTGCGTTGTTGTCTTCGCCCCAAGCGGCGTCAAGCTATTGGTTGAGGATAAGCCATCAAGACCCTGTCCCTCAATTACGTTGTTGTCTTCATCACAAGCGGCGTCTAACTATTGTTTGAGGATAAGCCATCAATACCCTGTTACTCAATTGCGTTGTTGTCTTCGCCCCAAGCGGCGTCCAGCTATTGGTTGAGGATAAGCCATCAAGACCCTGTTACTCAATTACGTTGTAATCTTCGCCCCAAGCGGCGTCCAGCTATTGGTTGAGGATAAGCCATCAAGTCCCTGTTCCTCAATTGCGTTGTTGTCTTCGCACAAAGCGGCGTCTAGCTACTTGTTGATGATAAAGACTTCAAATATTATTTAAAATGACAGCTAGATTGGCAAGTTACAGAAATATCTCAATACAAAAATTATGCGTACTACGTCTTCGTCACCTGGGCAATTCTGAAGCCAACATTTATGATTTGAATATTCGCCGTGATTTGAATGATACTCTATTGATTACTTTATCTTCATTCAATCCTTCAAAATTCGACATTTACTGGAACATTTCCCAGTCGACACTGTACAGGTCCCTAACTCGATGTAGGAGGTCTATATCTAACATTTCTAAATAGTTCCCTAACAACGACGGAGTCTCAGACTTGTAAACTCTGGGAAAGGTAACAGAGCCATCTTTTTCGACCCCCCAAAGCCCCTGGACGGCCGCTAAAACCCGATCACTGTCCCCCTGCAGGTGGTCAAAGTCTATGATGTAGTCGTAGGGCACGGTGCAGGGGTGGCACAAGTGGTACACCGGCTGCCAGTGCTCGTCGAAAAAGGTGGGTTTCTCAAAGTGGCTGGTGATGGCTTTTAGCATCTCCTGGAAACAAAGAACGGTAAGCAGCTGCTCAATGAACCCATAAAACTACTCAATTAAAATGATGTGTTTCCCCATCATAGGTAGACAAGATACAGGAATATTTCATAAAAATTCAAAATCACGACATTAATTTGTAACTGTGTAAAATTCGAATCATGATTTCATTCTACCTTTTCCCCCTCAATCTAAGATAATCTCTAGCCCAACAATAATTTACAGCATAAGCATGAGGAAAATGAATAAAATGTGATGCCCTTGTCTGTGTCCCGTGTCTAATTAACGCCTCCTGCATCACACGCAACGTCACATACGTGGTCCAATGGGCCAATTGGATTGGGCAAAATAAAATTTAAGCAATCGAAATTCACCAAAAGGTGCTTCTCAGTACTCGTATTTACCAACTTAGACCACGTTTGTGGCGTAGCACATGCTAGACACAGGTCTGTAGAAGATAGAATCATTGGCTTAATCCACCTTCAGTGAGTTCCTCTATTCTTGATCTTACTTCAAATGTGAGCTTTCTGGAGTCTGTGCCATTGCTTCCACGTAGCCTTCTGATCCAGTCCTTAGCGTATGTGTTTTCGAAGGCTCGCGCCTCTTTGGTGTCAGCCTCGAACTTGTCCCGATAGGCTGAGAGGAGGCGCTCCAGAGGGCGCCGGGACACCAGCACTTTGCTGTACTCTCCCAGACGCTGGTACACCTGCGTGGGCTGGAGGAGAAGGGTCAAAAAGTGTGTTGCGGAAAAAAGCTAGTGATAGTAAATGAAGCACTCTATCATCCCTTCAAAAATGAAACGCCATCTGGTGGTCACCGCGCGACATGAAGGATGCTTATCATCCAATGGCGATTAAAGCAATGGTTTTTATTATTGTACATTTTACGCTGTCAACTCATCCATAGAATCAGTACCATGACACATTTATTGAATTAATCGGGGAACAAATTACTGCCAAGGGCAAATGAGTGCTAGGAAGGCTATGCGAAGACACAAACCACTGAGGCGTTCCACATCCTAAGAGAAATTGCTCTAAGAAATTCGGTTTGAATGTGTTTCATATCAACACTCTCTGAGTCGTTGCTGCTACCACGAACACTCTGAGTTGCTGCTGCTACCACGAGCACGCTTTGAGTCACTGCTGCAACCACGAACACTGAGTCGCTGCTGCAACCACGAACACTGAGTCGCTGCTGCTACTACGAACACTCTGAGTCGCTGTTGCAACCACGGACACTCTTTGAGTCGCTGCTGCTACCACGGACATTCTTTGAGTCGCTGCTGCTACCACGAACACCCTCTGAGTCGCTGCTGCTACCACGAACTCTCGCTGAGTCGCTGCTGCAACCGCGAACATTCTCCAAGTCGCTGCTGCTACCACGAACACTCTCTAAGTCGCTACTGCTACCACAAACACTTTCTGAGTCGCTGCTGCTACCACGAACACTCTCTAAATCGTTGCTGCTACCACGAACACCCTCTGAGTCACTGCTGCAGCCACAAACACTGAGTCACTGCTGCTACCACGAACACTCTCTGAGTCGCGACTGCTGCCACGAACACTCTCTTAGTCGCTGCTGCTACCACGAACACATTCCAAATCGCTGTTGGTACTACGGATTCTCCCTGAGTCGCTGCTGTAACAACGAACACTGAGTCACTGCTGCTACCACGAATACTCTCTAAATTGCTGCTGCTATCACAAACACTCTCTTGGTGGTATCGCCAAGACTCCTCTAATAGTGATGAAAAGCGCCACCCTGGTACCGCGAAGATGTTACGGTCGGCCAGGTTGGGTATCTTGGTCTTGTCGTGGGCTCGGTGATGCATGATGTCCTCCATTGCTCGGTCCGTGGTCCTTAGGAGCACCATCAGGACCTTCCTCCACTGGGTACAGGCTGTCTGGAGAGAGTGGACTTTTGTATGGGTGTCCGAGATACCCTGCCTTTTTTGATGATGCGAGCTCATTCTATACCTGCAAAGGCAGTTGGTTCACGCCTTCCCATAGTTATTGTTTTGTGTATTTGAACCATATAAACAAAACCTTTACACCCCAGCAATAGCTGGTCTAGGCTCTGTAACGTCATCTCGAACGCACAATATTGGAGAGCCTCGCCCTAACGTTTGCCCCCTTATTACTTCCATGCAGTAGTGAAAGAACTCTCTTTAATTGTTTACATTTAACGAAAAAATCAACACTACTTTCCAAAGGACGTAATCAACTTTGTTCGGTTACTTTATCTTTAAAAAAATTGACTTGCAGTGCTGGATGAAGAAGGGTATCTAGATACATTTTTCGTTACCTTGGTTAACAACAAGAAAGATGTTATGTACAAAATTATCTAAAAACGATTATAGAATTCTTGACTCCGTACCGCTCAACACTGCATACATGCAATAGGAACAAAACTATTGAACAATTAATATGTAGCAAAGTAGGCAGATAAAAATTATAAATGAACAATTCTGATTATCTTTCGTCGTGAACCTAATATACTTCGTTAGACTGCATGGGAGCCCAGCGTTCGCGCTAAAACTATTTCCGCACACGCGCACTATCGCCACTTCACTTCACTTCACTGTCATGGCCGGACGCTGTCATGACCGCTAAAAAAAATTCATCACACTTGCTTTCGACCAAACGATGTTTCAGCCCACACGCATTTTCGCCACTTCAAAATCTGCCACTGTCAAATCTGCCACTGTCTCCACACCTAAACAGGCGAACCAACCTACTGGTTATCACTTTACTGAAACTTCAATAAAAAAACGCTAAAAAACAGCATTACGTACCCTAGAAAAATACGTATGTTTGCCCCGCGGGTTAGAAATACGTACCTTTTGCCCAGCGGGCTAGAAACACGTACCTTAGGTTAGGTTAGGTTGGGTACGAAAAGTTTGATTAAAGTGATAACCAGTAAATGGTACGACTCGTGGCTGATTCTGACGTGGGCTGAAACAAAGTTTAGGCAGAATGTCACTGGGAGATATGACAGTGGCTGGTGTGACTGAGGAACGCTATGAATATTCACTGTTAAAAAATGGTACCGTAGGTAGGTAGTCGAAACAACTTGTGGCTGATAAGGCAGTTGGCGGAGATGAGAGGGGCTGATCTGACGTAAGCTATAAAAGAATTTTCGTTTATAGCTAAGGTCAGATCAGCCCCTTTCATCTCTGTCAACTGCCATATCAGCCACAATTTGTTCCGACTACCTACCTACGGTACCATTTTTTAACAGTGAACATTCATAGTATTCCTCAGTCAGACCATTCTCTGGCATATGAGCCATGAGTTATTCCGCCAACCGAACTAAGGTTCCATTTTACTGGTTATCACTTTAAGGAAACTTGTCCTCCCAACTTGACCTAACCTAGGAGTACGTGTTTCTAACCCGCGGGGTAAAGGGTACGTATTTCAGCCCGCGGGGCAAACGTACCTATTTTTCTAGGGTACGTAATGCCGTTTTTTCAGCGGTTATGACAGTGGCGGATATGACAGTGGCTGCTCTGAGTGAAGGATGCAATGATTGTGGCGCAAATGCGCGTGGGCTGAAACATTGTTCAGCGCGTAAGCAGGTGTGCTGAAAGATTTCTAGCGGTTATGACAGTGTCCGGCCATGACAGTAAGCTAAAGTGAAGTGGCGATGGTGCGCGTGTGCGGATTTTTTTAGCGCGAACGCTGAGCTTCCCAGTATATCCATTGACCCGTGAAACGTGTTCAAATAATTTGGGTTTTAATTTCGCTCCTCTCATTGGCCATTTTAGATCATCTCTGTCACGTTATGAAAGAAAGGCTCGGGCATGAGCAATGTCTGAACCAAAGCGTGTTATAATTCAACCAACCCTAGTTTTATTTGCTTAAAATACATAGTAGTTAAAGGACCGACTGCGTATTAATCACCGTACCAATAAGGTTTCCATTAAAGAACAACACCGACTTCAACAGATTTAAATTATAATACAATAATATAACATCATGATCTGAAAAAACTAGGATAAAGCATAGAAAAGTTCTCATACAGTATTTAAGGATTTCAAATATGTATGATTTGTTAAGGTATAATGACATGTTGGCAAATGGAAGAAATATCATAGAACACCGATGATACTTACCAAGTCATCGTCAGTGTAAGCGGTTCGCAAGAAAACATTCGTCACGTAGATAAACCTTGTATTAACTTATACCTGAGATTAGAGAGTAAATATACCTCAACATCCCACCTTTTGTCGGACATGTTGGAGGTTATTTTATTTTCACCTCTGTCAACATGTCAAGACACATAAAATCTTTTAATTTGACTATATTGATTTAACTATAAATAGGTAAAGTAGGTATGGTCAACAGGCATTTACTTAATCGAGACAATTCACTGTTGCAACGGATATTTATTAATAAAAAACTGAGGATAAAAAATATCAATCGTGAGGTTGCATATCACATTGCTAACACAATGTTTGACACACGAAAGCACATTTTATGAAACGGATTGCATAGTAACACATGTTCAGGGAAAGATCATTTCAATAAGTCATAAAAGTTGGGTCTGTAGTGATCGGCAATCACACTACATTCACACAGTCACACCAAATTATAACTATCTGTACATTCTTTCGGTTTTATGTAATCAGTGGTGTAAATAGTAGATAACATGTATATATAGTCTTAGAATCTTTGTATATATCAACGAATAAAATAGCATTACGAACGAATGAAATGAACTACATAGAAATGGTAGATACAGTCATATACAAACAAACATGGCACAACAGGGAATAATTACGCTACTAATGATGCCGGGACAATAACATACAATGCCATGAGATATTCTCAAACATGACAAATTAATAAAAATTATTCATCAGAAATCAGCCAGCAAGTATGTTGGACATTTTCGGGAGGAAAGTAAGTGTGGTTGCTCATGGGATAATGTAATATTTTGTGATAATAGTGAATGTAGCAAAAACAGAATAACTTATTCTTTTGTTACCTGCAGAGTAGGATTTCCTTACTCATTCCCATGCCAATGTATATAT
>SDVV010037918.1:0-10788 GCA_016164225.1 Gammarus roeselii
CGTCTCGTTGCAGTGATGACACCAGCACTATTCGCATACAGCGTCTCGTTGCAGTGATGACACCATCACTATTCGCATACAGCGTCTCGTTGCAGTGATGACAACATCACTATTCGCATACAGCGTCTCGTTGCAGTGATGACAACATCAGTATTCGCATACAGCGTCTCGTTGCAGTGATGACAACATCACTATTCGCATACAGCGTCTCGTTGCAGTGATGACACCATCACTATTCGCATACAGCGTCTCGTTGCAGTGATGACAACATCACTATTCGCATACAGCGTCTCGTTGCAGTAATCACACCATCATCCTGTTCGCATGCAATGTCACACCCACTCAGGATTTCATTCCAAATATGTTTTGACGTAATGCAATGATGTAACTGTGACTGTCTTCATAAGATTTTTTTTTATCCGATAAATTCATCCCAGTGGAAAGGTTCAGCCAAAAATAAACGGATTAATTACGTATTCACAGGATCTAAATATTTGTTTGATGGAACAAGGCAACTCTGAATAATACATGCACTGGTAAGCTACTGAATGCAAAGGGCACTCGCAAAGTGATGAATACAAAGTGAAGAACACAAGGTCATGAATACAAGGTGAAGAATACAAGGTGATGAATACAATTGGGATGAAGATCAGACTCTTAGTATACAAGGCGCTTGGTTCATAATTGACTTGTGTGGGACGTCATGACGCAAACTAAACGTCTACACACAATCATTATTAAGATTTACCCGAGAGACATCTGACGTGCAGAGTCGCATTGCATAACTAGCCTACTTTTGACTGGAACGAACAAAGACGTTCCAAATGACATTGGCTCCGAGTTCACTAACGTTGTGGCAGCATGGAACAGGAAGAGGGCCGGACGAAACATCATGTCCTGCTCTTTTTTGTTTCAAATAGAAATCACAGTCTCAAGCGGATGGATAGATAAACGTCAATAAGGCACAGACGAATCACATAGATTGAGGTACCTTTAATAATTTATTTTTGTTAGAATTTACGTTATTTCATCTCAGTGAACTAGTGCTCTGCCAGAAATGTTTGGACCACCAACTCGGAAGGGCTACTTCTCCAATTTATCGTCCTCACCGAAGCCAGCTGTTTCCTTGCCGCCAGCTGGACGAGACGAGACAAGACTGGCCAGCGATAGCCAGTTGATGTGATACGAAACTTGCAGCAGGAGCTTGAGCCCCTCAGGATAGAATTGCAATGGGATTTTAAACTTGGCTTGATGGGAATGGTGTGAACGAGGTCGTGAAGAAGAGTTGGTGTGATGCTGGCGGAGTTAAGAAAGTGTGCTGAAGGGAATGGTATGAACGAGGTCGTGAGGAATAAACCTGGTCGTGAGGAAGAGGTGGGATGATGCTGGTGGTATGAAGAATGGGTTTTTAAGTGAATGATGTATAGACATTGATGTGTACAGAGGCGTTTAAAATGAGTTTTGTGACTGTTTGATGGTCGTTGAGCCATGTGGGAAATAAGTGACGTGAAAGGATCAGAGCGGAATGAGTGGTGTGAAAGAATCAGAGCGGAATGAGTGGTGTGAAAAAGAAAAAAAAATCATACACAGATGGTATGTTCTTCGTTTAAAACAAAAAATTTAGTAAATCTATAATAGGTAAAATTACAAGCTTAGAACTTGTAACTAAGTAGTTGGAACTGTGTGCGAGCGGTAGGGAGCCATTTTACTATCCTTTGAGACATACGAACACGACTATTGCCTAAACTTGTCATGACAAGAGAGCTATAAAGGTACGTTTTAATGTACACAGTAGATATGCACTGTATCCTGCTGACATAAGATGTTGCGATTTGACAAGGGGATCATTTATATAACAATTAGTTAGAGTGAGAATTGATAATTCAGCAGTACATCGCCTAATTTATTGGGTAGCAAAGAATGCGACGGTATGAGTGGGTCTATGCAAAACAGAAAGTCACTGACAAAAAAAGAATAACACACCACTCGTACACGAGTGGTGTGTTATTCTTGCGGGACATTGAGCTCCCTAACGTGTCACGACGAAAGAGCTATCAAGATTGCACAATTGGTATGCAATATTTCACAATGAGATTAGGGGTTGCTATTTGACCTTGGAATCTATTGCATAGTAATTAGAATGAATTCAATAGTTTAAACCCACAATCAAATTATTTGAACAGCAAAGAGTGTGACGGTATGGGTGGATCTATGTGAGTTCTAGAACCACTGCCATGACAAACAACCAAGAAAGAAATATATTTACATTTGTATGCGTTCATACACAAACATGTGTGATGATTTTTGTTGCGCGGTAACAGAGTGCGTACTTACACTCGCAGAAACATATGTATCTAGATTACGCATAAACAGTACATACATATGCACAAATACACGTAGAATGCCCATTGAACAATAAAATTAAAGAAATATGCGCAATCAGTCAGGAGTGCGTGTAATGATAGGCGGGACCATCAGGTCAGATTGGGTGACAATACTGAGTCCATCACTACTTGTTGGCAGTCTTTATTCATATCATCCGCCAAGTACAAGTGTGAAAGGGTCTTGGTGTGTGGATGGGTCTAAGTGAGTTGGGGAGCTCATATACAGATGGAATGGTATTATTGTACCACCATAGGTCTATGCATAGATATACACTCGTTTGAGACTCACATGACGATGGATCTACAAATTTTAAGTGCATTTGATGATCGATGCGCAAATTTAAAATATACATGATGATGGGCAGGACCTTATGGCGTTCATCACATCGTGTAACCGAGTGAGTGAGCTTGTGAGTGACCGGTAGCGAACATTCAATTTTTAACTGAGCATGAGTACCATCTTTTCCGAAACATGGTAAAAAAACGGAGAAATAACTAGGTATGTTTAAAAAACATGATAAATAGGCGGTCCATCCTGGTGACACGTAGCATTGCGATCAGACATTATGTTTTTGTGACGTAATTGGTTGATTATCTGCCTTATACGTTGGGAGGCAAAGGTTGTCTGGTTATGTGTGGGTGTGAGTTCGAGGGTTCTGCCATGTATGCATGTAACGGTTCTGCCATACACGCAGGGCAGGGCATATTTGAAGCAATGCTGTGATAGGAGATCCCAGTCTTTATACGTGACGTTAAATTACAGTCTTTGCGGAAATACGAAAGAGTGATAATGAATCTCATTGAGTCTATCGCTATCGGAGATGAAACAGAGTCGTGTTAACAGGGTGATAGTGTTGATGCTCTGAGCGTCAACATTTGTTTGACTCTGCCTGCCCCTGCCTGCGGGTAAGCAGTAGAGTGGTACATTTCTGCTTAAAAAAGATGTGGTGGCGCAATTCTGAATGTCAGCTGGTAGCTTGTTGCAGCTCTTTGGACCTGAAATAGTGAAAGCTTTGGCCACAATCTCTGTTCTTCTGAACTCTGTGTCAATGTTATTTTCATTCCGTGTTGATCGTTGATGGGCCGCTCTTCGAGTTGTCAACACAACACCGTTGGAACAGGAGAGCTTGTTCTAAATTTTAAAAACTCGTACTGTTTCGCTCAGTTCTAGTCGTTCCTGGATGTTCAGCCACCCAAGTTTCTTTGGAATTGGTGTCGCGTGATCGCTGTTCCTAAAGTTCCCATCGTGAGCTACTTTTGCGGTGAAGTTTATGCTGCGTTGAATGTCTGAGAGTAATGTTTTCGTGCACAGATCCCAAATGGTGGGGCAGTAGTTTAAATGTGAAAAATCAGATTAGGAGAAGTCTGGACTTGAAGTCGAGATATTTCTTTGTTCGACAGAGAAACATTAGTATACCATTCAGCTTGGAACAGAGCTTATCAACATGATGTCCGAAGGTCATAATGGGATCAAGCCACACTCCCAAACTTTTGACTTTGTTGTCAAAGTCAAAAGGATCCCATCTATCTGAATAAAATTGCTATTCGTGTTTCGTATCAGCCATGTCTCAGTGAGACAGAGTATAGCAACATCTTCATCAGTCAACATTAGTTTGATCTGGTCTATCTTAGACAAGAGACTTCTAACATCAATGTGTTTTATTCGCATGTGATGTTTGTCTTTTAGCCGAGTCTTGCTAACCTCGTCGTCGGCTTCACAAAGGGCGCGAGTGCCGTCTAGTCACATGTACTCGGACGCCCTGCGGTGACTATTGCTGCGATCTATGTTACTTTACTCGATGACCTCGTTGCTGCCTGTATTGAAGTCCTGGCTGTCCACTGCGTAGATGCAGGTGTCAGGTGCATCATACAAGGCGGTGAATTTGTTAGAGTAGAAGTTTCTACCATTTGGTGTTCTATTTGTATTGGAGGATTTCATGAATTTCTGCATGGGGACAAGTGCACTGTAATGACTGTCTTTTAGGTGAATGAATTCCTTGATATCTGACTGGTTGTTATTTAAGTGGGGATTGATAGACCTTATCGTTGTATTGGCGAAGTCGTCTTCCTGAACAATGTCAATCTGATGCCCCAGAGCATTGCTCAGCATTGTGGGGATCAAGTCTCCCATGGGTGATTGTAGTTCTTGTCGTAGAAATACGCTTCCTTTTATATCTGGTAGGCGTCTTCGTAATCATTTTTTGGGAGGAAACCCGAATAGTAGGCCATGTTCGTGTCCGCCTCCTTCCATGCGACGCTAAGTAACGAGACAATGTCTTGTTTTGGAGAATACCCAATTTGGTATTTCCATGATTGGCTGAGAGCGTGTATTAGGCAATGGCCATCTGTGGGGGTTGACATTAATTGTAGTTTCAGGTTATTCAGTACTCAAGTGATTTCATTGGTTTTGTGTAGATGTGGATTTTTAAATCCTGTTTCCCTGCTGGTTTTTGAGTGGCTGTTGCTTTTATGTGGATGATGGATGGGCGCCAAATGGGAATTGTTGGTCTAAGGACGATGATTGGGCGTCGATTGGGAGCTTTTGGTGTGGCAAGGATGACAAGGGATTCTGATTGTGAGCGGTTCTTATTGGGATGCTGAGGAGGTGTGGATTGGAAGTGGTTGGTGAGGTGATGATGATGAGGGGGCGCTGATTGGAAGCTACTGGTGTGGGTATGATAAAGAGGGGCTGACTGTGAGCTGATTGTGTTGTGATGATGAAGGGTCGCGGTTTTGGAGTTGTTGGCTTGTGTGTGATGTGGGGGCGCTGATTGAAAGCTGCTGGGGTGAGTATGGCTAGGAGGCGCTGACTGGGAGCTGTTTTGTTTGAGGAGGGGTCATTGTTGTTGGCTTAGAGGTGATGAGGAGACGCTGATTGGGAGCTACTGGTGTGAGTAATGGTGAGGAGGTGCCTTCTGGGAGCTGCTTGTGCATGCGTTTGGCTGATGTGGGGTTGCTGTTCTGGAGTTGTTGTCGTTGATGTGATGAGGAAGCGCTGATAAGAAGCTGTAGGTGAAATGACGATTTCGGGGGGCGAGTTAAGAACTGTCAGTGTGCGGATGATGAGGGGCCGCTGACAGGGAGCTGTTGGTGTGTGGATTGGTAGTTGTTGGTATAGGGGTGATGAGGAGGCACTGATGGGTAGCTGTTCGTGTGCGGGTGCTGAGGAGGCGCTCATTGGTAGTTGTTGGCATAGGGGTGGTGATGAATCGCTGATTGGTGGTTTTTGGTATAGGGATGGTGAGGAGGCGACGATTAGTAGTTGTTGGTTTAGGGATAATGAGAAGGCTCTGATTGATGGTTGTTGGTGTAGGGGTGGTGGGGAGCCGCCGGCTGGTAGTTGTTGGTATAGGGGTGATGAGGAGGCGCTGATGGGGAGCTGCTGGTGTACGGATGGTGGGGAGGCGCTGATTGGTAGATGTTGGTATAGGGGTGATGAGGAGGCGCAAATGGGGAGTTATTGGTGAGCGGACGATGAGGAGGCGCTGCTAGGTAGTGGTTGATATTGGGGTGGCGAGGAGACGCTGACCAGAAAACTGTTGGTATAGAGGTGATGAGGTGCCGCTGATGGGCAGCTGTTGGTGTGCGGATGGTGAGGAGGCGTTGATCGGTAGTTGTTGTTATAGGGGTGGTGAGGAGGCGTTGATTTGTATTTGTTGGTACAGGGTGATGAGGAGGCGCTGCTGGGGAGCTGCTGGTGCACGGATGGTGAGGAGGCGCTGATCGGTAGTTGTTGGTATAGGGGTGATGAAGAGAAGGCGTTGATGAGGAGCTGTTGGTGTGTGGATGGTGAGAAGGCGTTGATTGGTAGTGGTTGGTATAGGGGCACTGAAGAGGCGCTGATGGAGAGCTGTAGGCGTTGTGTTGGGGTGAAACTGGTTTAACTTGGTCTGCAGTGGCATTGGTGACAGGTGGAGAAAATAGATGAGATGCACGGGGCTTATTGTGGTTGGGCTTGGTGTACAGCGGCTTGGTCTATGGGCAAAAGGTTATGAGACGCATTACGATGGAAGGACGGCTTATATGTCGTGTGTGTAAATAAGGAGTGATGTGTCATAGATGATAAGCTTGTTAGCTGGCGCTAAATTGAGGGAAGATAAGAGCGCCCTGCGTGCGTGTATTTGTCCTGAAATGGTTTTCCAAGCCAGCTGCTACTGCGAGTTGGGTCGTACTACTTGAGGCATCGATGGTCGCTGTCTTAGTGGTGAGGTAAGCGGGTCGTTTGGGCAGAGTAAGGGGGATGCGCAAGGTGACGGTTGTTGTGCACGGTGTCAGTTGGCCGTGAGTGTATTTAGTCCGCTATCTTGTGACTAATTAACGGTAGAAAGGATCAGAGCGGAGTGAGTGGTGTGGAAGGAACAGAGCGGAATGAGTGGTGTGAAAGGAACAGAGCAGTATGAGTGGTTTGAAAGGAACAGAGAGGAATGAGTAGTGTGAAAGGATAACAGCGGAAGGAGTGGTCTGAAAGGATAAGAGAGGAATTAGTGGTGTGGAAGGAACAGAGCGGAATGAGTGGTGTGAAAGAAACAGAGCGGAATAATTGGTGAGAAAGGAACAGAGCGGTATGAGTGGTGTGAAAGGAACAGAGCGGTATGACTGGTGTGAAAGAAACAGAGCGGAATGAGTGGTGTAAAAGGAACAGAGCGGAATGAGTGGTGTGAAAGAATCACAGCGTCATGAGTGGTCTGGAAGGATCAGAGCGGAATGAGTGGTCTGGAAGGAACAGAGTGGATTGAGTGATGTGAAATGAACAGAGCGGTATGAGTTGTGTGAAGGAGCAGAGCGGAATGAGTGGTGCAAAAGGAACAGAGCGGAATGAGTGGTGTGAAAGGAACAGAGCGGTATGAGTGGAATGGCGGTAGGGAATGTAAAGAAAATGCTCTGCAGAATGAATGATAAAATATCTATGTGGAAAAAATAATCATCTGAAATATATAGTGAGCAAACAGAGGTGGAAAGAAAACTAGGAGGAGAGGGTGGACATATATGAATAACGAGAGAGAAACGGTGTGAAACATTGAAGATCATAATTGAATGATGATGAGGATGGAAAGACGAGTTAAGAATGGGACGAATGTCAGCCATGGCGATTAGGACGGGCTGGCTAGGAATAAGGCTACAATTGTATGATGGGGTCAGTGTTATGATACAAGGATACAATTGTAAAATGGTGTTGGTATTAAGATACAAGGCTACAATTGTATGATGGGGTTAGTGTTAAGATACAAGGATACAATTGTAGGATGGTGTTAGTGTTGAGATACAAGGCTACAATTTTATGATGGGGTTAGTGTTAAGATATAAGGGTACAATTTTATGATGGGGTTAGTGTTAGGATATAAGAATACAATTGTAGGGTGTGGTTAGTGCTTAATTGCAAGGATATAATTGTAGGATGGGGTTAGTGTTAAGATACAAGAATACAATTGTACGATGGGGTTAGTGTTGGAAAGGGAGCAGAAAAAAAGTACAAGGCTTAGTCGAAATGTACCTTTATACAAGCCGAGCGCTAGCGAGAAATGAATGATGGAAGTTTTAAACTTTATGATAAATGAATGTTGATGGGCTGGATCAGCAAGAAAAATAGCTTGGAGGGAACGGTGCCTACATATCAAACGACCTCTTATTTCATCGATTTGAAGTTTTATATTTTTGTTATTTTTTACTCATAATGGTTTGGAAAATATTATTTATCTCCGGAGTGGCTTCTGAACCTTCCTCTTCATCATCATAATATGAGCGCGTGTGTGCAGGTGGTGAGAAAGCGATGGATAGGCGGAGGTGGAAAGAGGGTGTGAATGGATTAGTTTTTACGCTGTCTTGTTGTGCCTTCCCCCTCTTGGCGTCATGCTGAGAAGCGGGATGAGCATAGGTGAGGAAGGGCCGGTTACTATCACGCAGCAGGGGTAAAGCTGTTCCGCTGTTGAGCCCTGCTGCTGACACTAATCTCGGATCTCACTTCTGACCCGAAGAATGTGTTGCGAGATTTCCTGGTAGATCCCTTTAGTGCCAAAGGCCAAGTTTGTTGTGAGTGTATGAGAGGGTCGGCAACACCCTCCCTTTCCCGAGGGGGGGGTAGTAGCCGGGGGGGGTAGTAGCCTCACTTATTCTGCCTAGTGTCTCTATCCTTATCCGGATAATATGTCCAATGTTTTCGGAGCAAAATCTTAAAACTCGCGAAATCTTTCCTCATCGTTACCTAACCAAAATCGATCAATACGGGGTATCACATTTCAACAATTACACTACTCTGGGAATCTTGTTCAACATTCACAAGAAAAAAATCTCCTCTAAAAAAAAATAATCAGTTGTAGTTTCCATCTGATACCACCTTTTCCAGCATGGATATTCAGACATAGAAGAATAAATAGTTGTAAAAGAGCATTTTAAACCTCCACCCTATATTGAATACTCAGGATTTCTTCGAAATTTTATCATTGGTTTCTAATACAGGCACAGACTGAACATTGATTACATTTAAAATGAATAGTTCAATTCTCCCTCACCATATCCGTGAATATCATGATAAGTTTTTAGAGACCGAGTTTCAATTCAAATCCGTCCAAGAACGCTAAGTATTCTGAATACATATACTCAATTTTCGAAACAAAATGCGTTGAATGGATTTTCGTGAAAATATTGCCCTGCAGGTTTCTTCAGAAGTTGAATGGTTGCAATGCAGTTGTTATCCTGCAAGGATCTGGTGAGTCTTGAGAGGGGGGGGGTCTGGGGAGGGGAAGGGACTGGGTTGTTGTTTTGACGTTGCTTCTTGTTCCCCAGCCTCACAAGACAGCCGAGAAGGTCATTCCAGAAAGCTGAGCTGAAATTAGAAGCTGAGTAACAGATTTGGACGCGTCGGCAGGAGGGAAAAGGCTATTACTGTAATGAGGGCTAATGTGATGGTATAGCTCACTGTAATGGTATGACTCACTGTGAGTACATGGCTCACTGTGATGGCATAGCTCACTGTAATGACATAGCTCACTGTAATGGTATGACTCACTGTGAGTGCATGGCTCACTGTGATGGCGTAGCTCACTGTAATGGTATGACTCACAGTGAGTGCATGGCTCACTGTGATGGCGTAGCTCACTGTAATGGTATGACTCACTGTGAGTGTATGGCTCACTGTGATGGCATAGCTCACTGTAATGGTATGACTCACTGTGAGTGCATGGCTCACTGTGATGGCATAGCTCACTGTAATGGTATGACTAACTGTGAGTGCATGGCTCACTGTGATGGCGTAGCTCACTGTAATGGTATGACTCACTGTGAGTGTATGGCTAACTGTGGTGGCATAGCTCACTGTGATGGTATGACTCACTGTGAGTGCATGGCTAACTGTGATGGCATAGCTCACTGTAATGGTATTACTCTCTCTGAGTGCATGGCTCACTGTGATGGCATAGCTCACTGTAATGGTATGACTCACTGAAAGTGCATGGCTCACTGTGATGGCATAGCTCACTGTAATGGTATGACTCACTGTGAGTGCATGGCTCACTGTGATGGCATAGCTCACTGTAATGGTATGACTCACTGTGAGTGCATGGCTCACTGTGATGGCGTAGCTCACTGTAATGGTATGACTCACTGTGAGTGTATGGCTAACTGTGATGGCATAGCTCACTGTAATGGTATTACTCTCTCTGAGTGCATGGCTCACTGTGATGGCATAGCTCACTGTAATGGTATGACTCACTGAAAGTGCATGGCTCACTGTGATGGCATAGCTCACTGTAATGGTATGACTCACTGTGAGTGCATGGCTCACTGTGATGGCATAGCTCACTGTAATGGCATGATTCAGTGTTAGTGCATGGCTCAATGTGATGGCATAGCTCACTGTAATGGTATGACTCACTGTGAGTGCATGACTCACAGTGATGGCATAGCTCACTGTGATGGCATGACTCACTGTGAGTGCATGGCTCACAGTGATGGCATAGCTCACTGTAATGGTATGACTCACTGTGAGTGCATGGCTCACAGTGATGGCATAGCTCACTGTAATGGTATGACTAACTGTGAGTGCATGGCTCACAGTGATGGCATAGCTCACTGTAATGGTATGACTCACTGTGAGTGCATGGCTCACTGTGAGTGCATGGCTCACTGTAATGGCATGACTCACTGTGATGGTATGACTCACTGTGAGTGCATGGCTCACTGTGATGGCATAGCTCACTGTGATGGTATAGCTCACTGTGATGGCATAGCTCACTGTTATGGTATGACTCACTGTGAGAGCATGGCTCACTGTGATGGCATAGCTCACTGTAATGGTATGACTCACTGTGAGTGCATGGCTCACTGTGATGGCATAGCTCACTGTGATGGTATGACTCACTGTGAGTGCATGGCTCACTGTGAGTGCATGGCTCACTGTGATGGCATAGCT
>SDVV010037919.1:0-10788 GCA_016164225.1 Gammarus roeselii
CAACCATTCACAACTATTCTCCACTCACGCCTGTTCATTGCACGCTCTCTCGCCACCTCCACATTCATGTCTTCTTCCCAACGCCTGCTTCAGACCATCCATCCACCCAAACTTCGGTCTACCTCTAGGCCTGCGACCACTCGCCTCCGCATTCATCACCCTTTTCACCAATCTCCCTTCATCCATCCTCTCCATGTTCCCGAACCATCTCAGTACACGCGAATCCACTCTGTTCTCCAACTTTTTCACCATCCCTGTTCTGATTCGAATCACGTCGTTGGTGATCCGGTCTCTCAGCGTTACTCCAGCCATGCTCCTCAAACACTTTATCTAGAAAACATTCAACCTTCTTCTCTCCTCAGCTCTCACCCCCCAAGCCTCAGCTCCGTATAGTACAGTTGGGACAACAACACCCTCATACAGCCCTCTCTTTGCTTCCATTTCATACATCGATAATATACACTAATCAGAAAAACGAAGCCGGTTTAGCTAGGCGTGGAGCAGCCAGGCAAATCCGGACAAGATCCTCCGTAGACCAGCTCATGTGAATGAGGCAGATTCTTCAGGAATGGAGTCGAGAGGATATACAACGTGCTCTCCACCTATCTATGAACAGATACCATGGTGTTCTAACGCAACCCCTACATTATATCTGTACACTATTCATGATGCGAAGAGCAGTCTCCTCTACAGGAGAAGCCTAGTCCTTTAAACACCGAGCTTTTTCCAGTAACTCGCTATTTACGCGGTCACTGATTCTGCTCGCATCGCTATTCCTCGAGCATCTCATTACATTACTTACACCCACATTAACGCGCAGCTTCGTCCTCTCGCACACTACCATACTCCAACACTTGCCTCCACAACTTCTCCGGCGTATCTGCCACCAGTGCCATTTCATCCGCTAACAGCCGCCGATTCAACAGCCAGCTACGCCCATTTGCTCTTACAACTCTCTAAACCTCGACCCAATAGATGCGCATCTCGACTACTCCATTCATGTAGAAATTAAACAACAGCAGGGGAGATAACGCAATCTTGTTTCATTCCCACTTTCACCGAGAATCAAACACTCGCCTGGCGCCCTACTCTAACACATGCTCTGCTGCAAACATGGAAACTCTTAACCGTTAGTTTCCACCACTCCATACTAACGCAACACCCTCCACACAACCTCTCTGTCGACCCTATCGTAGGCCTTTCTAAATCCATGAAGGCCAAGAACACGTCCTTTCCCTTCGCAAGGTACTTCTTCAAGACTTGTCTCACTGTAAAGATCTGGTCTGCTACCCTCTATCTATCTTAGAGCCGCACTGTTCATAGCCACTCGCACAACACGCTCTGTCTCTATTCTTCTTCATTAGCATTCTCCCCATAACTTACCGAGCAGACATAATACAGTTGCAGCATTATTTCTCTTCAGACTTATTCTCCGTTGCTGCAATATTCCTTAGCGCATGTGACCCTTGCACAGTGGAATAATACAAGCACTGCGCCTCCCAATCAGCCCTAACCCAACACTACTTAGTAGCCTCGCCAACCATTTGACTAGTCCGTGGTAATACAGATACAAACACTATGGAGGGGGGGGGGAGGGGGGCCGAGACGGCAAGGCTCATCTCACTCAAATAAACTTAGCCCTTTTGCCCGCACTCTCTCAATCTTTCTTCCGCTAGTAATGATCCGCCATTCCTCCATCCGCTCAACACCCGCACATTCAACAGCCTCCACAACACTCTTCTCGAATTTAACACAAAATCCAACGGCGTTCTATCAGCCAATGCACCACGGGCCATCTTTGTCCACGTTTACTAGCGGACATCTGGTTTCATGAAGAAGCTGTTCCCCATCACCAGCACCCGGTTTATGCAAAAAATCAGATTCTCTCCACGGTCCTTTTTACCTGTAACGCCATTCCTCCCTACCTCACTGGCTGACCGTAGGGCCGAGACAGGCCTTCAGTGTCACTCATCGGAAGTGCATCATGGTTTCTTTGGGTGAGCAGGGTAAATGAGGTATGACTGAGCCCGTTCAAGCCTCAGACAAGTCGAAGAGGGGACGGGCATTGTAACGTCAGATGTTCGGAGTGGGTTGAGGATCCCCACTTATTCACCAACGGGAGCCACCAATTGCGAACTGACATGCTTCAATGCTGCACGCCCTATCTAGCCGAATCGGCGTTGGGGAGTATCAATATTGGTCAGCATATCGATGTTTGGAATATCGATAGCAGTTTGAACGGAGCTGAGGCTTTAGGGGTGAGAACTGAAGAGAAGAAGGTTGAATGTTTTCGAGATGACACGTTTGAGGAGCATGGCTGGAGTGAGTCTAAGAGACAGGATCAATAATGACGTTGTTCAAGTTAGAAGATTAATGGTAGCAAGTTAGGAAGACAGAGTAGATTCCCTTGTTCTGAGATGGTTCGGGCACATGGTGAGGATAGATAATGGAAGATTTGTGAAAATTATGATGAAGGCGAAGGTGAGTGGTCGTAGGCCTAGAGGTAGACCGAAGTTTTGGTGAATGGATGGCTTTAAGCATGAGTTAGAAAGGAGCGACATAAATGAAGAGGTAGCAAGAGAGCACGCAATGGATAGGCGTGAGTGGATGAGTTTTGACGCTGCCCTGATATACTTTCTCGCCCTAGGCGTTGCGTTGAGAAACGTGATGGTCGCAAATGAGGGGAGGGCCAGCCACGATGCCGCAGCAGTTTCACTGTCGGGCCCTGATGTTGACACTGACCACGGACCGCACTCCTGACCCAGAGTGTGTATTGCGGGGTCTCCCGGCTGGAGCCTCTAGCGCAGAAGGGTTAACTTTATTGGATTTGATTTGAGCCTCATTTCCACCAGAGCCTCAACGTGAGTCATAATAGGCTCCCCCGTCAGGTAAGTTCGCACAGCCTCGCGTGCGAAAATATTAGTCATGTCAAGATGGAGTCAGGACATATTTCAATTGTGGCATATTCGCGTACAAGCGCGTACGAGAGAGTAAAGAGTTAACGCATATCTTCGTAAAATGTGTTGTTATTTCTGTGCGTAATGGGGTGGAGAGACCACCTCACTTGCACAGGCGTTTGGGGTTTAGACAGCTTCGTATAGTCCAGTGTGTTTTCCGAAAGCGATGAGCTTTTTAAGATAGGTTGGGTCCGTGAGTAGGCTTTGTAGGTTGCACGGGGAATTTAGGAACGCTCGTCGAGCTGCCGCGAGTGGTTGCAATACATCAGTTAGTGTTTCACGCTGATAGCCATTTGGTGGCAACAGGGGCAAGGCGGCGCGTTTGGTCCCTTGTCGACATCCATCAGGTGTTCGTGAGTTATCCACGTGTGTCCCGTGCACAAGCGGTAGATGAACACTTGGTCTTTTCTGTTGGTGAACTTTGTTTCCCATTCTCCGACTGAGGGTTTAACCGGAAGCATTTTTTGTCCACTCAGTTGCCACACTTCATCCCATCGGGATGTTATATAGGAGTTGATGATAGAGAATCAGTCCCGGTAATGTATTGCAAAAAATTGTTCTTGGTGAGTAGATGCCAGTTTAGAAAGCGAGTCCGCAAGTTCGTTTCCTCTTATTCCCGCGTGCCCGGGGATCCAGCAGAATTCCACGGCCTGACCCGTCTCGGTCATCACTAAGAGATCGTGCTGCATCTTACGTAGAACAGGATGTTCATAATGCAGTGTTTTAAGCTGGGTGAGGACACTCAGACTGTCTGAGAATACGACGTATTGTGGGAAGCGATGTGTTTTTGCAATAGAAATGGCTAGTTCGAGTTCGCGAAGCTCCGCAGAGAACACGGAGGCCTCTTGTGGGAGGGTGACCGAGAATGGGGTCTCCGCACACAGCGGCGGCTCCCACTCCGTCCGCGGTTTTGGAGCCGTCAGTGTATATGTTGCGGTGCTTCAAATATTCTTCCTCGAGTAGTCTGAGGAATTTTTGCTGGTACGCGTTGGTTGGAGTAGTTGCTTAGGGTACATTTGCAGGTCTAGGTTGACCGGTGGTGGGTTGATCATCCATGTTGGTGTGTTAATTTGAAGGATTTGGTAGGAAAATGAAGGCTTAATAGCTTTACGATTGATATTTAGCGAGGTCAGCAGGTTGTCCACATGTAGGGAAAACGGTGTGTATATATTCTTTTCAGCCACGAAAAGACGCTTATCGGATATGTTGATGTGGCTGATTGCCGGGTTGTTGATTAGACTTCTAGTCTTAAAATAGTATTGTAGCTAAAGTTTGTTTCGCCGGAGCGGAAGTGGAAGTTTGTTAGCGAGCACGTTTAGGGATTCGATTGTGGTGGAGCGGAACGCGCAGGTCGTGATACGCAAAGCATTGTTTGCAATGGTCGAGAGTAGTTATGGCTGCTGAACCGTAGACAACGGCTCCGTAGTCCATGCGCGATCGTATTATTGCTCTGAACAACGTCATTCCGGTGTCCATGTCGGCACCGAACTGCAGGGCTGTTACCGATTGGATAAGTCCCGTCGACCTTTTGCAGCGAGTCGCCTGGGCTGCAATTTGGGGTCGCCACGTGAGTTTAGGGTCCCACATAAGACCCAGGAATTTGATCGTTTCTTCGTATGCTAAAGATGTGTTGTGCAGCGTTAGGGCTGGGTTTCAGGTGTAAACCGGGCACAAGGGTAAAGTGCATGCTTTTAGTTTTAGAGGGCGAGAATCGGAATCCGTTTAGGGAAGCCCAGTTCCCGACTAGGTTTAGGCACTACTGGAGTTCATGTTGAATTGTTATGAGGCTGTGGTGTCTGTTTTTGGAGTGTGAAGTGCGCCTTGCCCTCGGTCGTACCCTTCTGGAGGATTTGACATTTTGTCAGTAGCGAAAGAATAGGCTTATGAAGTAGCTACCGCTTTTTGCAGATACAGACTTCAGACCGGATCACCCGGGAAGGAGAGTTGCCGAAGGCAAGGCACACACCACACTCCTTTCGTACACTCAATCAAACTTAGCCACACGATTTTGCATTGCACGTGTTTCTTTTCCCGATGACGCAGTCTTTTCCAAGCACAGATAGAACGCTAAAAAGTTTCAGATAATTTCTTGAGAAAAACGACGAAAATACAGTGACTCAAACTGAAGCCTTTCAGTTATTTTTTAGCAGGAAACTAATTCTCGCCATACTTTACGTCTACAGCTGTTAAGTCCTCTAGACTTCCTGACCGTGAACGTCACGGAAACGCGTTACCCATTGCTCTCAGTAATAAATGGTCTACAGCCACAATAGGGTGGTAATACAAGACGCGACCTAAGAAGACTGGTTTTATAAAATTGGTAAAGTGTGCATCGAAACTTTTTATGAGCAGAGAAGGTGCCTTGGTTCATTGCATTCGCTGTTAGGAAGAAATACAACACAATTAATTTACCCTTTAACGAACACGAAGCACAGGGTGTTTCTAATAACGAATGGTGAACAGCACCTCTTCGATGCATAACACACCGGCAAGACAAACTTTTGAATGCTTCGCTAAAGGAACATGCACACTTTAAAACTCGTCTAATCCACACCGCATTGGTTCATCTCGTGGCATTCACTACCCCATTCAGAGAAGTTGCCTGAGTAACAAGAGGTCAAATTTTCTTCCATCATCATGTCTGGTTTCATTGTACGATCAAACGCACATAAGTTTTCAAACAAACATTTCACAATGAACTTCAACGTTTACAGTTAAGTCTTGTAATATTCACAATGGACCATTCCGGCCCGGCGCACATAAACTGGATACTTATACAGCACCGATTTTGGTTTCAACAATTGTTGTCAAGTGTGATATGCAAAGGACATAGGATTGAGCAGTAGTTTAGTATCGATTGCAACAGACCTGTATGAAAAAGTAGAGGATCGGTCAACAGTAGAAGATCAACCAAATATATCCATGCTCTACCCATAGATTATATTATAGTGACGCGGTTTGCTAGCGAGCAGGAGTCAGCATCCTTCTGACGTCCAACGTCAAACCAGCAACTAGGGCTGCATCAAGCGAGATAAGACATTCAAAATTTGATTAGGGCGATTAGGTTTACTGCCGCATTAAGTCAATCTTTTACATTGCGGATGTCAAAGGTTAGCAAGGATGACACAGGACGTACAGTAACTGTGAAGGTGCCGAGTTCTGAGGGTCCCAGCACTCCTTGAGTGGCTGCAAGGAACGTTCTACTCAACCTACCCCACACCAGAGACCCAAGACTGGCAGTCGTCTGAGGTACCAGGAGCAATGCGCGTCAACACCTGCTGAGGAAGAAGATGAAGACAGGAAATGAGAATCTAGGCATGAGATTAACACCCAGTGTAGCAAATAACATTTGACAAAAATGTGAACAGCAAGAATGGATAAGAAGAAGGAGGCGAGTCGGAGAAAAAACGTTGCATGAAAGAAACAGCGCAACTTCGCTGTTATCAGCCATCCGAAAAGAACATATGTGAAACCGGTGTGCAACGACTATTGTGATAGTGGTCAAGGAAGAAAAATGTGAAATCAACATAAGATGCAAATGAGGTACATAAGAGTAAAGTAGATTCCAGATGGTGGTGAAAATTAGATATAGAGAAGGGTGACGGAGAGGAGAGTCAGAAGGGCAATAAGGGTTTTCACCCAACCCGGTTGGGCCGTGACTCCGCGTAGCCCGTGAACCTAACAGATGCAAAGGAGAGGTATTCTGCCATAAGCAATAAATTCATTTGGACTTATTTTTGCTCAATATTTTTGCTGCTAACTTAATGGAGATGTTACCAGCTACTAGCAGAGCAATACAAGGACCAGAAGTGTTATCAGTCACCCGTCAATGTGTACAAGAATGAAGACTGTTGTTTTCCATCACTCAAGAAGTATACATCTATCGGGAGTGTCACGTCCACCAATCAGGTGGTGCAGCTATAGCTCGCCCACATTAAGAGGACAGGCGTACTAATAGCCAGCAACGTGCGACTAAGGTACAACGCACGCAGTCGCTTAGGCGGAGTTATCTCTCGATTCTAGGTCTTTAGTGGCCGCCACCACCACTACTGTTCTACTGGATAAGAGATGTTTGCGCAAGCCTTTCCTGTCCTTTTTTAAATTACCTTAGTTAGTCCGTAAATACTACGACTCGACTTCAGTCCAAAAGTCATAGAACATGTATAAACTCCATTGATCGGACGCTCAATCCACGTCCATCGCTTAAGCGTACAAAGTGAGGACGAGAAAGGAAGCACAGCACCAGAAGACACAAACGTGTACATTAATAGTTATAAGAGTCGTAGGTGTAGTGCAGGCCGCTGCTGGCCATCTTGTCGAGGACGTCACTAACGTAGCCCGCCACGTCCGTGGGCTCGTCGCGCCACCGCACCACGAACTCGTGCTCCAGCAGAGTGCGGTATTTGGGACGGGAGCCCTCCTCCTTGATCAAGCTGAGGAAGAGGAGGGTAGGGAGAAAAAGATGGCATGAGGGGCTCATTTAGCGGAGTGTTGCGGGTGATGGCATGATTCGAGTGGTGTAACAGTGTTACAGACATGAATGGACGAAGAGATGCCGATAAAAGTGCGACGGTGCATGACGGGAGATGTGGCGTTTATCCTACTGACCAAATAGTAGAGGTTAACGTTGATTTAGTTGATGACCTATCACCATGCATATTATCAGAATATATGCAGTACCCTGAACTAGGACCAGTAACCACAAATATCATGAATCAATAATTAAACATAAGATTTCAATTATCAATAAGGTAGATCAAGATTGTTCCACTAGGCGAGTGTAAAGAGATCAAAACATCAGAATTATTAAAACAAGACTCGAGCGGATAGTTAAAGGCACAAAACAATTTGATGGAGCAGACCCACCAGCTCAATAGGGGACTCCAGTCCACTCACCATGTGTTGACGAAGTCTACGAACTCATGGGTGAAGCTGTTGCCGTTCTCTGAATTGGTGAGTCGCGGAGGGTCGCCTTGGACAACCTGCAATCATTCAAATCAACACCATAACTCAAACAGGATTACCTAATTTCAAAACATTAGATTAACATCGGTCATAACTTTTCTGAAATCAAATACTTCTTTGACTTCCCCCTGCAATTGTAGTGGCTTGAGCATGTCATGAGCCAGAATAAAGCCGAAAGAAAATAATGATTTGTCAATGACTTTATGCAGCCCTAGTTACTGGCTACGTTCGGTGCTAGGAGGACATTAACTTCAGCACACTAGAAAGCCTCGTCACACTAATCATTAGTGTGACGAGGCCTTCTAGTGTACTGGAGTTAATATCCTCCTAGCACCGAACATCAAGACAGCAACTAGGGCTGCATCAAGCCATTGACAAATAATCGTTTGCTTTCGGCTTAATTCTGGCTCATGGCATGCTCAAGCCACTACAGTTGCAGGGGGAAGTCAAAAAAGTATTTTATTCCAAATAAGGTAGGAGCAACGGTCCTCAGGGATGGAGCAATCTATTGGGAGGTAAGAAGAATGGCGGTAATTTCATAATACATTAAATTTCAGTTGAGAAGTTAGTTTCCCAAAGGCATGTATCTGAGAAGAGGTTCCACAGTAAATTGCTTCCGAGGAAACCGGTATGCATTATTGGTAGGGTCCAGGAACAACCTCATGGGGAAATGTTGCGTCGGCATTCCGTCAAGGATGAACATTCTGCTAAGACATCGACAATAGTATGGAGGGCCAGATTGTCTTTTCAAAATGGAGGCGGCCCTCCATTAGGTGTCTGTGCGTAAGTCTACTAGGATCTATTCTCAATCATCAAAAAAAAAAATCAGCACGTTGACATATATAATATGAAGAGGCCCAGGGTGTCGATGTGTCTTTGATAGTGCGCAATTTATTTCTCGGGGCAACACACAGACACAAGGCCGATATCCCCCAGCAAGGGGAGTGGCCAACAGCAAGGTGCACCTCACACTCTCATACACTCACACTCGCACACCTTAGCCCTTTTACGAAAAAGGGTCCGACCGGGAACCCCACAACACACCCTCCGGGTCATGGGTGCAGTTCGATGTCAGTGTCGGCAGCAGGGCCCGACAGAGTGACTGGTTTACCCCTGCCGCGTCATGTTGACCGGGCCTCTCTCAACGACATGCCTAGGGCGGGAAAGCACATCAGGGCATCGTCAATACTCATCCGTTCACAATAATTATCCACTCACGCCTATCCAATGCACGTTATCTAGCTACCTCCACACTCGCGTCTCTCATTTCTAACGCCTGCTTCACACAATCCAAACACCTAAACTACGGTCTCCCTCTAGGCCTACGTCTACTCGCCACTGCCTTCAACACCGCTTTCACCAGTCTCAGTTCATCCATCCTCACCGTGTGTCCGGACCATCTCTGAAAATGTGAATCAACTGTCCTATAACCTCTTCACCATCCCCGTTCTGATTCAAACCACGTCGTTAGTGAACCTGTCTCACAGCGACAATCCAGCCATGCTCCTCAAACATTCCATCTCAAAAATATTCAACCTACTTCTCTCCTCTGCTCTCACCCCCCCCACTTAAGTCTCAGCTCCGCACAGCACAGTTGGGACAACGACACCCTCATACAGCCCTCTCTTTGCTTCCATCCCCAACGTCCTGCAGCTCATTACACTTTTCAGTGCACCCAACACTGTACACCCCTACTTCACTCGCGCCTTCACTTCAGTTTCCACTAGTTCAGTCATCTCCACATGGAAGCCCAGATATTTCAAACACTGAACTTCCTCCAAGAGCACTCGATTTAGAGACCACTAATTTCGCTCGCATCGACAGTCCTCGAGCATCTCATTACTTTACTTTTACCCACGTTCACTCGAAGCTTCCTCCTCTCACACACTCTACCAAACTCAGACACTAGCCTGCATAGCTTCTCCTCTGAATCCGCAACCAGGGCCGTATCATCCGAAAATAGCAACTGGCTTAACTGCCAACTCCGCCCATTTGTTTCCAACAGCTTCCAGCCACGACCCAGTACACTCGCGTTTACCTGTCTGACCACCCCATCTATATAGAGGTTGACCAGCCAGGGAGACATCACGCAGCCTTGTTTCAATCCCACTTTCACTGAGAGCCAATCACTCACCTCCCTTCTCACTCTTGACACATGCTCGGCTGCCAACATAGAAACTCTGCACCGCTTCAACAGATGTCCGTCAACTCCATACAAACGCAACACCCTCCACAGCGCTTCCCTGTCAATCCTGTCGTATGCCTTCTCCAAGTCCATGAAGGCCCAGAACACATCCTTTCCTTCTGCAAGGTACTTCTCACAGACCTGTCTCCCTGCAAAAATCTGATCGGCACACCCTCTACCACTCCTAAAGCCACACTGTACCTCTCCAATTGCGCAGTCCATACAGTCTCTAATCCTTTTGATCAGCACTCTCTCGTACAACTTACCAACCACACATAACAGACTGATGCCTCTCGAGTTGCAGCATTCATTTCTATCTCCTTTGCCCTTATATCCGGAACAATGCAGGCACTGCGCCACTCACTCGGTACCACGCCTGCCACAAAACACAAGTTTAGTAACCTCACCAACCATTCGACAATCGTTACTCCACCCTTCTTCAGGCACTCGGTCGCAACGCCATCCAAACCAGGGGTTTTCCCTGCTTTCATCACGTCCACCGCCTCCTGCACCTCTTCCCTGGTAATGTTTGCAACAAGTCTTTCTCCCAAAACTGGCATCCGAGCACCACCACCCACAGCAACAATGTCAGCCTCGCTGTCATCCTCGACATTCAACAACTCATCAAAATACTCGGCCCACCTCTTCCGTACGTCACCACTTCCCAACAACAACTGGCCG
>SDVV010037920.1:0-10788 GCA_016164225.1 Gammarus roeselii
CGAGCTATCATCGTACAGTATACTTGCTATAAAGGATGCTCTAAACGAGCTATCATCGTACAGTATACTTGCTATAAAGGATGCTCTAAGCGAGCTATCATCGTACAGTATACTTGCTATTAAGGATGCTCTGAACAAGCTATCATCGTACAGTATGCTTGCTATAAAGGATGCTCTGAACAAGCCATCATCGTTCATTTGCTTCAAATGATGCTTTAAACGAGCAATCAATGTTCAGGAGCTTTGATTTTCATACTTATAATAACCAAATTACGAAAATACGACATGGTGCGCAACACTCCCTATTGTACCCTATCGTATTGGTTGGCGTGTCATCATTTGTTAGCCGGCTGTCGTCTGCTGAGACGGCAGCTCGACGCCTCTCGGCAGGGCGTTGTCGTACGATTCAGGATGGCGTCGGGTGCTAATCGACAGGCCGCGCAACTTCCGATATGGAACGTAATAACCTGCATGTAGGTGTGAAAGGCTGTTTGCAGACCACTGACTTCATGACCAAACGTCAATGGCAGGTATCTGCCTATTATAGTCATCCGCTTAGAGTGTGTCATTTGTCTGCTAAGACGGCAGCTTGACGCCGCTTCGGCTGTGTGTTGTCATACGATGCCAGATGGCGTAGGGCGGCAACCGACCTGACGCGCAACCGCCTATCTGACACGGGATAATTGTGAGAGGCTTTCCGCAAACGCTGTCTTCATGACCGAACGCGAATATCAGGTATCTGCCTATACCGGGCATCCGCCTGTAGCAGGTATCCGCCTAAGATGACGGCCTGCTAAGATGACAGCCCGACGCCGCTCGGCAGCGCGTTGTCGTACGATCTAATATGGCGTTTGGAGGGACCTGACCGGCCTTGCAACAGCCTATACGAGACGTAATAATTGTTAAAAGATAACCGCAGACCGCTGTCTGATGACAAAATATCCATAGCCGGAATCTGCCTCTAGTAGGCATCTGCATATCGCAGGCATCCGCTAAGCGTGTCATTTGTTAGCTGGTTGTCGTCTGCTGACACGGTAGCCCGACGCAGCTTCGACATGGTGTTGTCGTACGATTCCAGATGGCGCCGGTGGCAACTGACCGGCCGCGCCACAGCCCA
The DNA here is from genome assembly GCA_016164225.1 of Gammarus roeselii. NCBI lineage: Eukaryota > Metazoa > Arthropoda > Malacostraca > Amphipoda > Gammaridae > Gammarus > Gammarus roeselii. Next base: position 1,118 of record SDVV010037920.1, read on the forward strand.
TCTGACACGTAACGATCTGCATGTGAGTGTGAAAAGCTGTCTACAGACTGCTGACTTCACGACCCAACAGCAGTAGGAGGTTTCTGCGTACAGCAGCCATCTGCATATCGTAGGCATCCGCTTACCGAGTGTCATTTGTCAGCCGGTTGTCGTCTGTGAGACGGCAGCCCGACGCCGCTTCGGCATGGTATTGTCGTACGATTCCCAATGACGTCGGTGGCAACTGACAGGCCACGCAACAGCCTATCTGACACGTATTAATCTGGCTGTAGGTGTGAAATAGCTGTCTGCAGACTGCTGACTTCACGCCCAAACAGCAGTAGCGGGCTTCCGTCTGTAGCGGGCCTCCGCCTGTAGCGAGGCTCTGCCTGTAGCGGGCTCTGCCTGTAGCGGGCTCTGCCTGTAGCGGGCATCGGCCTACGGCTGGCATCGGTCGGGCGGGCATTTGCCCTACGAGCAGGATAGGAAACCTCATGGTATGAATAGCTGTCCTCAGACCGCTGAATTCAAAACCAAGCATCGATGGTGTCAGCTGTTTGCAGGTGTCGTCTGCTAGTTAAGTAAAGATGGCGATTGCCGGCGACAGGCTTGTGTCACAGCTACAGCTTAAACGGTACGCATTCTGCAATTGCAGCTCCCATCTGTGGCTCTAGTGGCAGTGTATCACCAATTCACTGCCCAGATGGGCCGCGGAGTACAGTTTCTCACCTGCTGTTAAGCAGGTGCAGAGACCGTAGCAGTCTTAGTGGGAGGTGGAGCTGTAGAGCTGAGACAATCTGTCCTGGCGAAGCTTGAAGCACGGATGAATGACGAGGTATGGCAGCCTTCACTTATATAGGGCGGTAGAGTGTTCGGATCGTTGATTGAGTCGCAGGACATAGGACCCCGAATATCGGTAATATAGTCGCAGGACATAGAAACACCGATTTCGGCGAAAGGTCGAACACATAAAAAAAACGAGAAAATTCGAGTAAAATATTTTTTTGATCGAAAAATGTTGACATACATTAAGCTGTCGCAAACTACTTTCGACGAAGAAGAGCATGCTAACACTATGGCTCTTACGAATGAAAGAGAAACGGAACCCACAGACATCAAAGAAAAAGACGTAAGACAAAGAAACGCTCATACAAGAATTCCAACAACAACTGCTCAACAGTCGCTCAAAAGACCAGGGTCCGGCCATTTTTGTAGCGTTTCAATGTAGTTATTTGCAACAGTGATGCGGTCAAAATATGAGAATGATTGGACCAACGGTCTTCGCGTTATGACCTCTTGGACATGAACATAAATGAAGTCATAAACTTTTCTTTGCCTCGTCAGAAAACGTTTCTGACGTCATCAATTTCAGGAAGTTATAACAAAAAAAAACTCTTGTCCATTCGTTCTCAATATCTTAGTCTCACTATGTTGCATGTGTGTAAATTAGAACGCAAAATTGGCTGGACGCTTGTCCTCGTAATACATTTCAAAGAGCTACATTGGTTTATGATACAAATAGCAAACGCTAGAAACAAATGCAACAATTATTCTCATCTTCAAGAGCTGCATTTCTTTATAATACAAATACAAAATCCTAGTAACACATGCGATAACTGTCTCGAGACGGAATATTTATGGTACAGGACAATACTTATAATCATCATTGTGAGGATGGAATAGTGTGCACGTCTTGACCAAATGCACACATAGCGCAAGCACGGATGGCGTTCATATTTGCACAGAATTCGACATCAAGTGATGGAGTAACTGCATATAATTACATCGTCTGATTGCTCCAGCAAGATTAAGGTGCGTATGAGCCAGTGGGCACTTGATCCATTAGAGGGGAACCAAATACTGAACGAGTAGAACTTCAACAGAGGCTTTACTCCAGTAGCAGATGTGGACAACTGTTGTAAAGGTTGCAAATGAGATATCAAAGATACATATGACAGTCAATCGAGCGGAAGGGGCTATGGAAACAACAATAAACAAGGACATCTCATAATCGATCATCGACCAGAAGCTCACCTTCGTCAGTGCCATCTCTGCCCATGATGATGCTCATTGCGGTGATGATTTGCTGGGCGACGGGTGGCGCAATAGCGGAGGCGTAGTGTTGCGCGTCGGAATGAATGCGCAGGTGCTGGATCAGGTCCTGAGTGAAATAAAGTAGTTCACATAACTATTCAACACTACTATATCGTAAAACGAAACAAGTAAATTAACTATTTTTGGAAGAACAAAATCGGGAGTAATAACTTGTGTAGCTCCGTACCTTTCTACCAGCGATGTACCCTCCAGCAGCAGCAAAACTCTTGGTGTAGGTGCCCATGAGGATATCTACGTCTTTAGGGTCACAGTTGTAGTAGTCAACAACTCCTCGACCACGTGGGCCTAAGGCACCGACGCTGTGAGCCTCGTCCATGTACAGGTAGGCCTGTCAAGAATCAAGATGTTAACCTAGAATCAGAGTGTGACCCGAGTGAACTTGGAGAATTGATCTAGTTCAGAAAGGCAAATAAAAATATGAAGTCATATCACGCAAAAATAATCCTTCGTGAGAATGAATCGACTGATATTGACCTCATTCATTAATAAGTCTATCTTGAATAGAATTTTGTTGGTGATGAATGAATCCGTATTGGACTGACAGAGACCACGGTACTTTGAGCAGAGCTTGACTCGCTCTTGGTAGCCGTTCTTTTCATTCCTCTGACCTTGTACTTCTTTTTAATCTGAATGAGCCGAGGCAGGTTGCAGATGCTGCCCTCCATGCTGTATATGCCTTCTACCACGATGAGCGCCTTCTTCCAGGGGCGGCGGGTGCGAGGGTGGCCGTCGATGATTGCGCGACGCAAACGCTTCTCTAAGTCCGCGCAGTCATTGTGGCGGAACACCTGCGGAGGCCGGAAATTAGGCATTGGTGATGGTGAATTTGAGAAGACGTCACAGCGCGTCGACCTGCTATTGCCGATTGTAAAAAAGTTACATTGTTTTCCAAATACTGTACAAAAATATTGTAACAAATTAACGTGCGACAGAGCGTGCACGAGGTCTATAAAAGCTGCGGATTTTCGAGAAGATTGTGCATCTCAACGACATCAATAGAATTATTTTTGCAATGAGAGAAGCTAATTTGTCATTGGTTAAGGTGAGGCAGAGTAGTTTCAGATGATCCGGTATACGCAAGGAGGTGTTATACAATTGCTTAATATAAACAATGAAGAAGCACAAGATCAGGAACAGTGCAGAACAGTCATCGGATGGCTGTGGCCGACGGCAAGGCGCACCTCACACTCACACAACTTAGCCTTTTTGTGCTAAAGGGTCCGGCCGGTACCCCCGCAACACACACCACCGCCGCATCGTGATAGCCGAACCTCCCGCACCCACGATCATCCCGACAACGTGATGCCAAGGGGGTGAAAGCACATCAGAGCAGCGTCAAAATCAACCATTCACAACTTTTCTCCACTCACGCCTGTTCATTGCACGCTCTCTCGTTACTTCCACATTCAAGTCTCTCCTTCCTAACGCCTGCTTCACACCATTCATCCACCTAAACTTCGGTCTACCTCTAGGCCTGAGACCACTCGCCTCTGCCTTCATCACCTTTTTTACCAATTTCCCTTCATCCATTCTCACATGTGCCCAAACCATCTCAGAACACGCGAATTTACTCGGTCCTCCAACTTTTACAACATCCCCGTTCCGATTCGTACCACGTCGTTAGCGAACCTATCTCTCAGCGACACTCTATCCATGCTCCTCAAACATTTCATTTCGAAAACATTCAACCTTCTTTTCTCCTTTGCTCTGCTCCCACCCACCAAGTCTCAGCTCCGTATAGCTTAGTTGGACAACGACACCCTCGTACGACCGGCCCTCTCTTCGTTTCATTCCCAACGTCCTGCAGCTCATTACACTCTTCAGTGCACTCAGCACTTTACACCCCTCCTTCACTCGCGACTTCAACTCAGTTTCCACTAGTTTAGTCCTCTAGAAATGTGAGCCCCGATACTTAAAACACTGAACTTCTTCCAATTACTTTCCATTTAAAAGGACACTAATTCTGCTCGCATCAACAGTCCTCGAGCATCTCATTACTTTACTTTTACCCACATTCACACGAAGCTTCCTCCTCTCACACACTCTACTAAAATCAGACACTAGCCTACATAGCTTATCTAAATCCGCCACAAGCGCCGAATCATCCGCAAACAGCAACTGGCTCCACTGCCAACTCCGTTCATTCGCTTTCAACAGCTCCAAGCCACGACCCAGTACACTCGCGTTCACCTCCCTGACCCCTCCATCCATGTAGACATTGAACTACCAGGGAGACATCACGCAGCCTTGTCTCAGACCCACTTTCCCTGTGAACCCATCTCTCACCTTGCTTCCCACTCTGACACATGCTCGGCAGCCAGCATAGAAACTCTACACCGCTTTCAACAAATATCCGTCAACTCCTTACAAACGCAGCACCCTCCACAGCCATTCCCTGTCAATCCTGTCGTAAGCCTTTTCCAAATCCATGAAGGCCCAGAACACATCCCTTCTCTTTACAAGGTACTTCTCACAGACCTGTCTGACTGCAAAGATCTGATCGGCACACCCACTACCGTTCCTAAAGCCGCAATACTCTCCTCTCCAATTGCGCAACACGTACATTTTCTAATCCTATAGATCAGAACTCTCCCATACAACTTACCAACCACACATAACAAACTGATACTTCTTGAGTTGCAGCATTTATTTCTATCTCTTTTGCCTTATACAGCGGGACAATGTAGGCACTGCGCCACTCAATTGGTACCGCGCCCGCCGCAAAACAAATGTTCACTAGCCTCATCAACCATTCGACAATCGTTATTCCACCCTTTTTTAGGCACTCTGTCGCAACGCCATCCAAACCAGGGGTTTTCCTTCTTTTATCACCTCCATCGCCTCCTGCACCTCTCCCCTAGTAATGTCCGCAGCAAGTCTCTCTCCAAAAACAGGCATCCGCGCACCACCACCCACAGCAACAGAGTCAGCCTCTGTTATTTTCGACATTCAACAATTCATCAAAATACTCGGCCCACTTTTTCCCTACACCACCACTTTCCATCAACAACTAGCCGTTTTCATCTTTCACCGCCTCCTCCTTTCGGGTCTCTCCCTTTCTCACCCTCATAACCTCTTCCAAGAACATCTTTTTGTTCTCCTCAAAATTCTGGCATAACCGTCTGCTCACCTGGCATCAGCGTCCCTTTTGGCTTTCCTCACCATTCGGTTTACCTTCTTCTTATCGTCCTTATAGTTGTCATAAGCCACCACCGACCGCGTTTGCAACCGGTCGGTGGTGGCCTATGACTAGGCTAAGGTAATCACTCACCTTGACGGTTGCGCCCGAGAGTCTGAGGCCAAGGATAAGGCTGGCGTGGTTGCACTCGTCACTCAGCACAAGGCAGCCTGGGCCTAGGAGGGAAGGCAGGTTGAGGGCGTTGGTAGCAAATCCCATGCCGAAGGAGATAGAGTCATCAACACCAAGGAACTCAGCAGTTAGCGCTTCCAGTTCCTCATGGATTGCAAGGGTTCCTGAAAGTAAGACGAGATTTTTTGTCAAGCAACGGCAAACATTTGTTATCAGACATGGGCATAGGCCCAAGACTGCATCCCTCCCGGGAAAGGAGAAGGAGGAGGGTGGCCAACAAAAAGAAGCTCCTTACAGACCTTTCTATACACTCGTAAAATGGGTCCTACCAGGAGACCGTTCTCATAATTCGGGTTATGAAAGAGCTCAGAGAGCAATGTCCGTATAAGAGCCCGACAGCTTTCACCTGTTTACTCCGGCTGCATCAGAGGTCCTGGGCACATCCCCACTGTTGGTCATCCAGATTTTCAGTGAAACAACCAATGGCAAGAAAGCACTCCAGAGCCAGGCAAGCCTCATTCAATCACTCTTTCTTCACTCATGCCAATCCCCGGCACGCTTTATCGCTTCCCCAACACTGAGTCCTCTATCCCTCAAAGCATTATTCACGCTATCCATCCCTCCATGCCTCGATAGTAGTAGTAGTAGTAGTAGTAGAAGCAGTAGTAGCAGTTGCTTTTGTTTTCCACCGGAGTCCCAATGCAAAGTTAATGTAGACTTCCCCCGTAGGGCAATTGAAGAGATGCAAAGTAGGTGCAGCGTAGATTACGAGAAGGTTCAACGCAGATTCTGAGTATGTTTAACGTAGATTTCGAGTAATTTTAACTTAGGTTCCGTGTAGATTTAAGGTAGATACAGATTAGATTTAACATAGATAAAGAGTAGGTTTAACATAGATGCAGAGTAGGTTTAATATAGATACAGAGTAGGTTTAACGTAGATACAGAGTAGGTTTAACGTAGATACAGAGTAGGTTTAACGTAGATACAGAGTAGGTTCAACGTAGATACAGAGTAGGTTTAACGTAGATTTTTGGAGGGGGGAGCAAAGGTTCCAGTATTCAGAGGGGCCTCAAGAGGGGCTCAAGAGGGTACCAAAGTTTCTCAAGAGGGCCCCAAAGGGCCCTAGAAGGGTCCAAGTGGGTCCCCCCCAAATCCTCCTGGTCTTTTAGTTACCCGGGTTCCCGAAACCCCGGGTCCCTCGAGTCCCGCGGGTCCCACGAGTACCCTCTTTCCCTGGATCACCTTGTCTCAACCAACCTCGATATATATAATGACAACCAATGCAAAATTTATCATCATGAAAAAAAGGCAGAGAAAATTAATAGAGCCCAGGAAAGAAGAAATACTAAAATAAAGTGTTAATGATCAATAAAATGAATAATCATCCATCCACTTCAATCCATGCCTCGGTCTTCAAATAGAATTGCAGTAAATACTACGGCTATCGACGAAATAATGACTCGGATGGAGACACCCGGCACTCTCTTCCTCTCCTGACACCCGGCACTCTCTTCCTCTCCTGCCTGTCCCTCACCCAACTCGGTGCGGGAGCTGGCCACAGACACTCCCAAGCGTCGGGTGGCTTCCTCCGTCGTGTCGTGGCATGGTCCGGATGTCTGCGCGAAGCCGAGGTAGTTGTACGAACCCACGTTGATTGAATGAATTTTCCTTCCCGTCAAGCTGGGGAAAAACATGAAAGGTGCATTAGCTAAAGATGCGACATGCACAAGGCATTGATCGATTTCAAGAGTCTGTAGGACCCGTCTCTACCAAACAAGTGTAATTGTTGTAGTCGGGCGATTAGTGCTTGTAGCTACTAGCTTCCTTATAGTTGCATTAAAAAAGGTTGAAAGCAAATAATGAGTCAAAAAAGCTACACCATTGAAAAAGGACGAGCAGTCAATAAGGACATAAACAATCCACTTGAAAAGCAGCGTAGACATTGACGATAGTTAGTTGTCAATATCATCCATGCGTGACGTCTTCTCTACTTGCCTTACCTCTGGCGTTTCCTAAACCTGCCAATTCTGTTGACAATAAACACAAATGATTGCCAAGCCTGCAATACTAAGAGTTTAGTTGCATCAGTCACCATTCGCAATACCATAAGAGCCGCAAAATAATTGAACTGATATGATCAATAATACACAACATCCCAGTTACAACAGATTTTTGAATGGGAAAGCAGAACATAGTTTTAATATCAATTGCCATTGAATGTGTCACAAGCCAGGGATATTTATGGTGATCAGATTTCTTGCCCTGAAAGGCAACCTTGCTGCTTGGTAATGTGATGGCCGGTCCTGGAAACAGGTTGCTTGCCTATGGTGACGCATGAATAGATAGGAGGACTACAGGATGTGGATTTTGTCCGGTCTACAGGAACTTGCACATAACATTTTAGCGGCGGCTTACGGCTGGCTAACGGGTGACGCATTCGAACGGGCCTAGATTAGGAAGGTTTGATGTGAACATTTTGATTTATACGAATTATTCATGTTTATTGTAATTATATCTGTTTTTTGTTTTCTTTAGATGGCTGTATTGGGGTACACTTGGTCACTAAATGTTGCTCATTATATATATTTATTTGTTGCTGGTAGGGATATTGTTATAACACATTTTTGGAGGGGTGGGCGCAGTAGGGGACCGGCTAAGCAAATGTTCAGTATGCCTCGGGAATGTTCATCAGGTGAGGCTACTCTTAGCTGTTCTTTATCTTATCAGTAATTTCCAAGACTGATTGCTATGTTTGAGTGTTTATATCATTATATATCTATGTCTGGATTACAGTTCTACATATTTTCCTGTACATATATGTTTGTATTTTTATCTAATTGGGGAATAATTGACTTATTCGGTGGTTGGTTGGTGGGTTCTTAGCGGTTGGATTCAAGGTGACGTTTTGTGTTTACCATCTATTTATTTCATATGTATATCTATAGGAATAGCGTAGTATATTAGTTAGGCAGTCGGCGGATTGATGTATATACTTCTTAGGATGCAGTAGCTTCGTTACAAGAATCTATCTACCCCATAATGCATTATCCAGTTTTGAACCAGATATATCGGTGTTGCCATAGATCTGCATATTCCCACTGGACCATTGTCAAACTTATGTAGACTATTTGGGTAGTCGTATCACGATTTTTTGTATAGCGAGTATCGGTTGGATGCCCTATGACAAGAGTAGCTAAACGATATGGATTTATTGTAAGTGAACAAAGGCCTTGTAGCCGGGGCCTAGCCTTGTAGCCAGGGCCTTAGAATCGTGCTACCGTGTCCACCGCGTGTCGTAGAAGGCGACTAAAGGGGCGCCCCGTAGCCGGGAGTAGAATCGCGCTACCGCAACCCCCAGCGTGTCGGAGACGACAAAACGGGGCGGAGCGAAGGGGCTAGGAATCCCGTTCTCTGTAAAAACCTTTCCTCGAAGACGGCAAGACGAGCGGGGGGAGGAGAGACACACGCCTCTCCAAACCCTATTGTTAGGGTCGCTGAATGTGCGTGGCTGTAGTACGAGTAATGTAAAGAGGAGGGAGATTGGAGAGATGTTTGTGAGGAGGAAGTTAGATGTGTTGGCGCTGAGCGAGACGAAGTTGAAAGGTAAGAAGTCTGGTGTGGAGGAAGGTAGGGCACGAGAAGGTGTGGTCTTGGTATTGAGTGATCGGTTGGCTAGTAGCACTACCGAATGGAAGGAGGTGTCCCCAAGATTGATGTGGGTGAAATTTAAGTTAGGCGTCGAGAGATGGGCATTTGTGAGTGCTTACGGACCTGGCAGCGAGAGGAGTAAAGAGGAGAGGGAACAATTCTGGACTGACTTGAGTGAGTGTATTGAGAGTTTTGGAGGTCATTTCAATGTAGTTGTACTGGGTGACCTAAATGCGAGAGTTGGAGATGGAATGGTGGAGAATGTCATAGGAAGGTATGGCGTTCCCGGTAGAAATGACAGTGGAGAAAACCTGATAGGTCTGTGTATGGAGCAGGAGCTGGTGGTTGGGAACAGTTTGTTCAAGAAGCGAGATATTCACAAGTACACATGGGTAAGGATGGCACATGGTGCAATGGTAGAGAGAGCACTGATGGATTTTGTGCTGATATCAAGGAGAGTGGTGCGGAGGCTGTTGGATGTGCGGGTGTTGAGAGGGGAGGGTGGAGGAGTGTCTGACTATCTGCTGGTGGAAGGCAGATTGAGAGTGGAGCAGAAGTGGAAAGGCAACAAACGAGTGGGAGGAGGAAGAGAGGTAGTGAAAGTGAGTGGACTGAAT
>SDVV010037921.1:0-10787 GCA_016164225.1 Gammarus roeselii
ATACATAGATATATATATATTTATATATAAAAAGAGATAAATATATCGTGCTGAAGCAAGTGCTTGTGCACGTGTACAGGGATTGTACGTACCTAATGCCAGCGCACATTGAAAAGGATGTACGGCGATTGGTTGACAAAAGTGTCCACCGATTCTCAGAGTTTCACGAAAAAAAAAATTCTGCTAATACATTCTCTTCGATTGCTCCTAGAATTCTGATAGCAGACGATTATGTTACCGAAAGCGTGACAAAAACAATTAGCTTGCGATACAAACATAGCTACATTTCTACACGCATTCGAAATATTGAGTGCGAGGAAAACGTGTAGACGGTAATAAAAAAAAAGATCTACAGGTAACCCTAAATACATAGTTAAACGGATGTTTTTTGGCCTCGACATGTTGCTATGCTAAATGAGGTCTAGTCAAAACGTCAGGTTACGGAGGATGTCCGACCGACTGACGTTTTACAATCAGATGTCAGCGAGTTCTTATTTTTTTACCCGCTATCAGTCCTTACTATAACCCAATTAAATGGCTATGTCTCAGTCTTCTGCGGCTCTTCCCCTAGCTTCCAGAAATTATCATTGTCTATAATAAATCTCACAGAATAGTGCTTCTGTCGCAAGTTCGAATTCCTACAAACAGACGACTTAAACTTCCATAGTTTTCCAAAAACAATTTACAACTACCCTCATCTAGCCAATAAAAGTCGAAGATGGATTTTTGAATAATTCCCCGAACTTTATAAGACATCAAACTGTTGGTGACAACAGCTTGCTTCATTGGTTGATATGACATTGCAACATTTCGTGTTGATTTCGAACACAGTGGTGGGAGGCTACTTGATGTCCAAGTGCTGAGAGAAGAGGGTGGAGGAATGTCGGATCATCTACCAATTGGAGACAGATGAAGAGTGGATCATAGGTGGGAGGGAACAAAAGAGTGGGAGGAAGGAGGGAGGGGGTGAATCTGAGTGAACAAAATATGGCAAGCTGAGCTGAGGAGTTCCAGCAGGCGTTGAAGCAGGAACATGATAGTGTCTGAGGTCAAAGCATGGGGATTGTTGAGAAAGGATAGGTAGTGGTTGAGGGATGAGTTGTTGAGATGCACAAAAATGTATGTGGTGTGCACCGTTAGGTCGGGTGTAGGATTGCAACGGGTGAAACGAAGATGATAAAATGGTGGAGTAGATTCACGTGTTTGGAGGTTGTTTGGACATTTGCTGGTTATTGATGATGCAACATTGTTGAAAATTATTATGAAAGCGGAGGTGGACTAATTTTGTGCGAATGTACGACGTAAAGAAGGTTTTGGGGAGAAGAACATCAGAGTGGAGGGAGCGAGAGAGCATGCAAGGGATAAGTGTGAGTGGAGAATGCTTGTGATTAGATGAGTTCCGACGCTGCCTGGATGCACTTATCCGCCCTTGCCGTCTCGTCGAAGAAAGGGATGGACGTGGGTGGGAGGTCCTGGCAATTATGACGCAGTAGCAGTAAGCCTGAGAAAGCTGTCATGCCCTGCTAATGATACCTTGGACCGCACTTATGACCTACAGGATGAGTTGCGGGGCCTCCTGGCTGAACCAAGGCGCATCTGAGGGGAGTGTGAGGTGCGCCTTGCCGTCGGTCAATCCCTTCCTGGAGGATTTTGGCCTAGTATCTGTATCTGTATCTGTGTACAATAATAAGTGGGTACTGACTTCTGACTGCTCTGTGTTGCTGCTCTCCGGTATTCGAGCTGGCGGCTGCTATTTGCTAGTTGGACGCAACCAGTGTTTTGCCCGTGTCCGTGTCTTCTGTACGGTGGCGGTGTCGACTGGCATTGGCTGGGCTTAACACATGCATCACCCACTGTGGTGAACACACTGTGGTAAACACACTGTGGTAAACACACTGTGGTGAACACACTGCGGTAAACACACTGCGGTAAACACACTGCGGTAAACACACTGTGGTAAACACACTGTGGTAAAGACTTGCGCTCCTTTGAGCTCACTAATCGAAAGAGCGTCAACAGCAACACTAACAGTAGCAGAATGCGTGAGGGCGTTCGTCGCTTCGATTGCAGTAAGATGGATTGACTGACGTAGGTTTATGTTGCATGATTCATAGTGCTCGTCATGTCTCAGATGATGCCTCAGGCTTCTGCGCTCGTTATGGTTGACCACGTAAGTTTTTGTGTCTGAACAATGCCTAGTGTGCCCCTCAGAGTCATGTGTTCGTCATGTCTAAGCTACAGCCAGCTGTACTCCCAATGGCTGACCATGAGCTGCTTGTCAAATCTGATCGGATGCTCCCTGTGCTCCCCTTGGTTTGCCCCGAACATACTGCTCTCACCATGACTTAGCTGATACCAGCAGTGCTTTTTATGACTTACAACGTATGTTCAGACATGCACCCGATGTGAGGTACACTTATTGGTCATTGACTAACAAAGATTTCTGTCGACAGTCCGCATCGCATCTGATGAACGAGTCCATATCTCTAACCTAGAGTGAGCTGAAGGAGTCCATTTCTCTAACCCAGAGTGAGCTGAACGAGTCCATGTCTCTAACTCAGAGTGAGCTGAATAAGCCCATATCTCTAACCCAGAGTGAGCTGATCGAGTCCATATCTCTAACCCAGAGGGAGCTGAACGAGTCCATATCTCTAACCCAGAGTGAGCTCAACGAGTCCATATCTCTAACCCAGAGTGAGCTCAACGAGCCCATATCTCTAATCCAGAGTGAGCTGAACGAGCTCATATCTCTAACCTAGAGTGAGCTGAAGGAGTCCATTTCTCTAACCCAGAGTGAGCTGAATGAGCCCATATCTCTAACCCATAGTGAGCTGAACGAGTTCATTTCTCTAACCCAGAGTGAGCTCAACGAGTCCATATCTCTAACCCAGAGTGAGCTGAACGAGTTCATATCTCTAACCCAGAGTGAGCTGAACGAGCCCATATCTCTAACCCAGAGTGAGCTGAAAATCACTGAGTTTGCTCTACACGATGCAGTCGGTTACAAAAGCAGATGCGTCCAATTCCGACAGTTTTATCCATCATTATCTATCACTCCTTCACAAATATCTTACGGATGGAGGCCGTTTCAACCTGCCGAAATCCCCGTCTAGCAGACACTGTATTTGTTTAATGTATGTTAACCCATCATTTAAACTTTTTAGGCATCGTAAAATATGAATACTTTTCTTAGTTTGGCAGTCCGAATTTAATATAGCTTCAATTTGCGCGTCGGCTGGAACGTGGGATGACAGGCGTTTGTTATATTTTGTTACCGATCAAGTGAAAGTCTGTCTTATTTGTAACGATAAAAACAAAATAAAACAAGTATTAGTCATCACTGACAGCTTATCTTGAATCAACTTAGTAGAAACATAGTCAATTAAAACCATTGCATTTTTTTCCGGAAAAGGGTACTATCAGAGTTCATGATGTTCATACGTATGTTTCTTTACGAAATTTTAGCCTGGCTCAATGATTCTAAACGGAGTGAAGTAATCTCTGGGCTTTTGTCTCTTGATCAATTTAAATTTTTGAAAGTGATGAGATATTCCGTTAATCATATGAACCGAAAGTGTCGCTGATATCAAGAAACACGTGGAGCACTCGCTGATACCATTACGGTTACAAAGTGACTTGTTTATAGAACATTCCTACAGATAAATGCAAATCACGCACTTAAAAAACATTTAGCGATACAAAGTAAAATACACATAAATTTAAGAGAAATTACTGACAAGCGTGCCTAGATACTTTCCATCTCCCCTTTATACATGAGTAGGTGTACAAAAAAAACTTCAATTGGAACCAGAGATATTCTGTCGTTCCACCTCTGCTTTGATGGGATCATCCGGGCGGGAATATTATTGAGTTTATTAATCGGCCCTGATTAGTACCAGGCTGCGCCAAACTGTTTATCCTTTAATGAAAGGATGCGCTATTAGGTTTCAAGCGTACTATGAAGATGTCTTCTGGAGACAACATTTGCCAGCGCAGAGCGTCCTTCCGTGGCAATTCCTTGACCTGGAGACAAGAAGTTTTGGTTTAGTTAGCTAATCGATCGTTTCTGTTCAAATGATACTAGTAGTAGTAGTAGTACTAGTAGGCCTGGGACGGGCAGAAGAGTCCATTTTAGGAGTATTTAGAAATTGAATTTGTAGTACAGCTCGCCCAGCCTATGCTGTGTACCTTACCTCTCCAACTGAAGTTTTTTTGTACACCTACTCATGTATACAGGGAACATGTGAGGTATCTAGGCACTCTTGTCACTAATTTCTTATAAATTGATGTGTATTTCACTTCTTTGAATCGCTATGTTTGTTGGGTGCGTAATCTGCATATAACTGTCGGAAAATGCTGTAAACAAGCCACTTTGTAACTATGAATGTATCAGCGAGTGTTTCATGAGTCTCTTGATATAAGCCACACTTTCGGTTGACATAAGTCATGAAATACCTCTTAACTTTCAAAAATAGGTTTTTTAGTTTAAGAAATCACATGGCTAGCTACAACGCAAGCTCCATTGAGTAGGCTTTAATTTGAAAAAGAAAACACGTAAGAACATCATTTACTCTGATAATATCCCTTTTCGAGAAAAAATCTGAATGCTTCTGGGAGGATATTTTTGAAACTATGTTTATTGCGTAGAAAAACTGTCAATGTTGATGAATATCTGCTTTATTTTGGTCTTATCAATGAAAATAAAACACGCTTCTACTCAATGGGTAACAGTATATTATGCGGCGTAACATTTTGAACCCAATTTACATGCATGTCATCCGTGAGATATGCTGCGAAGTGCTATTAACAGGTTGACTGTTCAACTGTATGAATTCAATGCAGTTGTGCTCTTTCGAATTCCAATAGTCATCCGCTTTCATATTATAAGTAGGCAATATTGTTTTTGCTCATTTGATTATGTTCCATGGATGCCAATAGTCATCCGCTCTCATATTATAAGTGGTTATATTGTTTTTGTTCATTTTGATTATGTTGCATGGATTCCAATAGTCACCCGCTTTCAAATTATGAGTGGTTAATATTGTTTCGGTTCATTTGTTTATGTTCCATGGATTTCTCAGTGTCTCAGATTTTATAAATTTAAGAGAAAAACGATTTTTTTCCATCATTTATTGCATATGAAGCTCTATTGCATCATCACCTAGAATAAGAAAAGAGAACACGCGATGGATAACCACAGACTCAAATAATATTCGGGCTGGTCAAATCTGAGCTGCATTGTGGGTAAGCCGAGGGTAACCTAGCTGCGTCCACTGCCCACACGAACAAAAAGCTTAACAATTGCGACAACAATATTTGGTATAAGTTGAGGGTATTCAAATAAGGAGTTCCTACTGCCGTCTCCAGCCTCTGCTGGAGTTACGGTCTACTTCCTCTACTTTAAAGTAACAGATATGATCTGATACTGCCCGAGTTGATAGGCTATAAGTCAGTTGAACACCAAGAGCGTCTTCACGCTGCACTTCAAGACCTAGCTTGTACTCCAACCGAACGTTTCGCGAGGATCACCAAAAGCGGCAGGTAACCGTCGGCCGATTTTGTGGATCAGGAGGCTGCTGGACTAGCCTGTAACGCCGGTCGCCTCGATACAAAGAGCTCAAAATGCATGTGAACATTGCACTGTAAACAATAGCACGCACGCACTCGTTTCAAACAGAAGGTATGTACGATAAACATTTCTGTATATCTCTGACCAGTTTTGGTGTTGCTGTTAAGCCTCTAGCGATTTCTAAGGTCAAAGGAGCGCAATTAGCGTGTTAAAGTCGCACCAAGCAGTTCAGAGGCAGCTGGACGTACACTTGGTAGTTTATTGATGGAGTCCAATTACATCGTAGCTGTGATACGGATCAGTTAATAAATACGGACGGTCGTACGACTCTCCGGTCTGCTAACTCTTCGTCAAACTGTAATTGTTTCGTTCATTGATCATATATTAGAGGCCGCCGTGGCCGAGTGGTTAGCGTATCCGGCTGCAGTGTCAGCCTCTGGTGCTGCATGTCGCGAGTTCGAGCCTCGGCAGGGACACGGCGGTCTTGTGGCGGGGAGATTGGGCGCCTCCCCCCTCTGTGTCAGCCTAACCTAGCCACCCCCCTAACTAGGGGGAAACGGCTGTAAGTCTATACATATGTCCATACATTGATCATCTCAAAATAGCGTTTGCGGTTTTATTTGCACATGAACGTATCACCGACAAACGTAAACGAAAGATAACGGGTGACGTTAAATGACGTTTTTATGAATCGTATGAATGAGCCACCGTAACCGATTCGCTGGGGAGTTTGGAGTCTACGAAGTTTGAATCCGATTTAGAGTCATAACTCATTATTTTAGTGTTAGTTCTTACTCTCCGGTGTTACTGAGCGTGAGCGATGAGAGGAACACATATTCCCATATATTAATGGTAATGGACGACAGACTTTGATATGTGAGCCCTTTCGCCTGCGAATTATTTGATTTTGCTGTTATTTATATTGAACAAATGTTTTGGTGGGTAATCATCAGAACTGGACATAGACGATATAAGTCATGTTATTTATGGGTCTTTGCAAAGAGTGTTCAATCGCATTGATGGACCCTCTCGTATTCTGTGACCTGTTTGAACTTCTAAGTGCAAAAATAATTTTGTCCGTTATGTAATTTACCATTTCAACCGTTAATTATTCATCGTTATTATTTATTTCACAATGTTTTTGTTTGCTTCATAAGATTGAATTTCTTCTTATCTCGTTCATATAGCAGCCAGCTTAATTATCTGCTCATTTTAGTAGATTTGAAATGTTTTTTTTTATCGTGCGTAAATATTACCTCTCCTGTCAACAATGTAGTTAGTTTCTAAATGTTTGATTTGTATGTTCAACATTTCCTAATTAGGTGTTGTATACAATTCCAAATTGCACATTTTCTACTCTCAATTTCTTCACTAATGACCACTGTGAATAGTATAAAGTCATGATAACTTAAATAGCAGTTGACCTAACTCATTTTACTTATTTTTCTATAAATAAATCGTTCAATGTACTGTTGTTTTTGCTCATGACGAAATAAATAATTGATAAAAGAGTGTCTTCCGACAATATCTGTTGATTGGTTGGATGCTCATGTAAATAGGTTTGCGACCATCACTGATAAATCAATATTATATACATTTATGGAGCAAATTTTGTCTGCAGAACAACTCACGCTGACGAAGACTCGGTGCATATTATCCG
Source organism: Gammarus roeselii (assembly GCA_016164225.1). Taxonomy (NCBI): domain Eukaryota; kingdom Metazoa; phylum Arthropoda; class Malacostraca; order Amphipoda; family Gammaridae; genus Gammarus; species Gammarus roeselii. Next base: position 7,230 of record SDVV010037921.1, read on the forward strand.
TGTTTCATTTCTGTAATATTTAGTCCTGTCATTATCGCTAAATAATGAATAAGCCCTGTAATTTTCAATATTCCAAAATCATTTGTATCATTAAGCACATTCAATCCTGAACTCCTATCCAAAGGTAAACACTTGAAGCCAAAGTTATGTGGAAGCTACATGAATATCTGTATATGCTTGGACATCAGTTACACATATTCTTCTGAACGGAAAACATGAATCAAAATATTATTAAAAGGGTTTGAAGTTTCTGCATGTATAGGACGTGAGCAGCAGCGCCGGTCAGTCAATTTGTTTGGGCGCCAAGTAGCTCTGACACGATCGAGCGCCTGCCAAACTCACATACAGGTTTAGATGACTCACAATAGTCATGATGAAGTAAACATCGGTGATCATAATTACCTTGCTTATTTTTCTTGAAATCAATGATCTAGTGAAATGCTTTCATCTGTCTCGACATATTGAAAAATTGAGAGAGCGGATATCCTTCAACAATGGCAATCGGTTGATCCTTACTCCTCAACCTTAGTTGTGTGTTAATATTAAATTCATCTAAGTAGCAAATGTTGTCTTCAGAACAGCCCACGCTGATGAAAACTTGGTACGTCTCATTTGTGTATTCTGATATGTGTGTTACTTTGCCAATATGACATGGTACCTAAATAAATTGTAAATCCTTTAATTCCCTAAAATCGCTGTTTGAAGATGTAACTCGACAAATAACCTTTTTCTTTGGTTTGTATAACTAATATAGGCGGAAAATATATCTATTAGGATCAAATAATTAACATTGCCACATAATAGTTTCTTGTTTTCATCGCGGAAACAAACAGAATACTTTAACGCGGGTATTGTCATTAGTTCTTATAATTGATCAGTATCTTAATGGCAATGCGGGTAACACAAATGATGTATCTATTTACAATACATGCACGTGCATGGGTCTCGGTAATGGCGGCGAGCAGGAGTGAGTGGGAGCGAATACTAGCCTAGACCTTTCTGGCTAATGGTCTGTCAAATACTGTCACATTCCTGTAAGGTCCATGTGTGCCTCCGTGTGACTGACTACATTTATGGGATCATATGAACCCTGTACATCCATGTACGTTTAGACAAACACCGCATTCCCAGATTTATAGGCAACTTCCATCTGTTTTTTTACCAGTTTTATGCAACCCTGACAGGTTATCTGATATCACTATTGTACCATCGAGTACTGCAATAAAGACTATGAATATTATTATAAGTCAGAGCAAAAGGGACCTCCCTTGGTTATTGCATGCCTTATATACGAAGGATTTATTTGCAGCGAATGTAGAGTACAATAAGCTGTCTACTTCTTTAGACATATAGACACGATGCTATATACAGATGGAGATCCTACACAGAACACTTGTTTGGATATCACACACACGGATATGATACTCTATTCCGAAAGACATCCTACCAGTGCATACACATAAACGCTGTACAATAACATATGGCAATTATCAAATTATTTTACTTGTCTTTGCATCGTTGACTCATGTCTTTCGTGGAATAACACGCGTATATTTTTCACTGAAACATGTCTGCTTCTCTCGCGGTTGTCTTGTCATCAGGAGATGTGTTTTTTCTTTGCTGACAGGTCTTTGCGTCGCTAACACGTGTATTGGCGTCACTGACTCGTGACTTTGATTCGCTGGCCCAAGTCTTTGCTTCGATCGAACATGTTTCTGTCTCAATTAGACAGCAAGATCAATGCAACGCTACATGACACGGGGCTAAACCAACCCAACCTTAAACCTGAAACCCAAACTTTCAATAGAAATCATACATGGTAACAAAACTATGCCGGAGACCCCGCGTACACTTTTGCATTACCGTATAAGATTTTAATTAGATTTCAGGTTATTAGGTTCAAGGTTAGATTGGGAAAACAACGAGTCAGGATTTTAGGTTATTAGGTTCAAGGTTAGATTGGTATAACAATGATGCATGATTTTAGGTTATTTGGATCAAGGTTCTTTGGAATAACAACGAGTCAAGTACGTTGATCGTTACGCCTTCCACCATATTTAAATTTTGTTGCATTTGATAATGGTATTTAATGATGCTTGCGACTCAGCCACGAGTCAGTATGGATTCGTTCAGCTCTTTAGTAGCAATAAAAGGCCGTAATCTGACGTTCATGAAGTCGGGCGTTTACCCCTCATTGAGAGGATACTAGAATAGATAAACAGAGTGTTAGAATTACCCGTAATGGTGTTTGATTAGTTATATATATATTCGACTCAAGGTGTGTCGCGAGGTAGGCGAAAGGAACGGGTTTCCTCGGTAGTGAGTTGTTAGCTTGGAGTAGCTAGGCCTCGCTGTCTGGAATAACGAGGGTGATGACGGCTAGGCAACCAAGCAAGAGCACAATTGTGGATGACCCTCACGAAAGGGTCAGGAAAAGGACAGAAAGTCTATGAAGAGCAAATCCACGATTTGGGTTTGCAAGGCGTGACTGTTTACCATCACGCCATCCATAATGAGAAAAAAACAGTGTTATCTAAAATGGTGGGTAGTGATTACATGGCCTCTCCTTTATCACCTAACCTGGCAATGTTACAATCAATGAAATCTGGTGATACTTCCATTGCAGAGGAACCAGGCTGGCGTACCACCACTGCAGAGTGGCATGCAGGATAGCATGCCTCTCACACTATCACTCCTTAACCAGACTGGCATACCACCACTGCAGAGAGGCATGCTGGATAGCGTGCCTCTCACTCTACCACTCCTTAACCAGACTGGCATACCCCCACTGCAGCGTGGCATGCAGGATAGCGTGCCTCTCACGCTACCACTCCATAACCAGACTGGCATACCACCATTGCAGAGCGGCATGCAGGATAGCGTGCCTCTCACACTACCACTCCTTAACCAGACTGGCATACCACCACTGCAGCGTGGCATGCAGGATAGCGTGCCTCTCACGCTACCACTCCATAACCAGACTGACATACCACCACTGCAGCGTGGCATGCAGGATAGCATGCCTCTCACACTACCACTCCTCAACCAGACTGGCATACCATCACTGCAGAGTGGCATGCAGGATAGCGTGTCTCTCACACTTCCACTCCTTAACCAGACTGGCATACCACCACTGCAGAGTGGCATGCAAGATAGCGTGCCTCTCACACTACAACTCTTTTTCAATTAGGACATAGTTAATCCCACAGCCGTCGCTTGGGGACCTATAAATGGAATGCAATAGAATGAGGTTTCTTTTTAATCGCAAGCGGCGTAAATCATGAAATTAAAATAAACATTGTATAATAATATATAATTTCTTACAAGATAGACAAAAACACAATCAGGAATATGGAAGGATGCGCAAATTATTGGACGCAATGTTTTTATTGAAAATCTGAGCGACTGCATTTATCATTATTTATATATAATATAAGTATAAACCTAACTCTACATGAACAATACCAGTTCAAATAAATATGTGGCTGGTAAACACAGAATTGTTTATAACTGCACGCGATCACAAAACATGGATAGGTGCTGAATTTAATATATGTA
>SDVV010037922.1:0-10787 GCA_016164225.1 Gammarus roeselii
CCTTCACAATTAACATATATCCTATTTCCTTCATAAATAACATATATCCTAAATCTTTTCTATCTAATACCTTCAATAAAAGCATATATCCTAAATCCTTCTCAACTAACAAATCACCCTAACCAATACATTCGATGAAAGATTCAAATATCTAGCCATCCTACATCTAATTCCTTCACAATTAACATATATCCTATTTCCTTCATAAATAACATATATCCTAAATCTTTTCTATCTAATACCTTCACTAAAAGCATATATCCTAAATCCTTCACAAAATAACAAACATAGAGTCACTAATTATCCAGGGCGATTCTTGTAGTACGGTTCTTGTACACCCGTTCTTGTACACCCGTTCTTGTACACCCGTTCTTGGACACCCGTTCTTGTACACCCGTTCTTGGACACCCGTTCTTGTACACCCGTTCTTGGACACATACCTACTACTCACAACCTCTGCCGTGGCCACAACCTCAGCCTCGACCACAGAAGGGCTGGACACAGAGTTGATGCCCTGGGTCTAGAAATCTCAATAAATTCGCCCACTTTGAGATGGTCCAAAGGAAGGCGTGAAGTTGAGCACATTTTGGTTACATTTTTTGTTGGCTGCAGTAGAGATAAAACTCTTTGACTATAAATTATCCTGATGTCTTTATTGAGAATGAGAAGGGAGTATGTTGTTGCACATTTGAATTGCAACAGCAACCTTGCCTCAAAATCAATTTGGATTGAGGATTTTTCCATAACAGACATGGGATTAGCCTTGAAAGCTGAAAGAGGAATTCATGGGCTTGGTATAAGCCTGGTGACCAAAGTATAGTGGAGAAGACTTTTTAGTAAGTCATACAGATCCATGCAGCTGTTCAGTTACCTGGTCACTTGGTTTGTCACAACTTTCTTTAGAGCAATATCAGCAATATTGAGGGATTAATCAAGAACATGAGAACAGGGGTTGCAAGATGTGGAAGGTAAGTTGCCATTAACAGGTCATACCTGCAATACTATTGAGTCAACACTCATGGCCCACTCTAGTTAGCTCATGGCAGAGAACTCCTCTTCATGACTATAAATCCTTGTCATCACCCACTGTTGTTGGTCAGTTTATATGAAATAGAGCCTCCATTATGGCCACTAGGGCTGTTGGGCACTCATTGATTCTCTTTTGCTGCTACCAAGGCTTGAGGAGGCTTCTTTAGAGACTGAGCAGGGCTTTTGCACCGGCTCTGATGACTCACTGGATTGGACTATGGTGCTCATCTCCAACATAAACTTTACGATTTAGGAGTGGCATATGTAAACTGAGATTTGTGTGAATGCATTTGTGAATGTATACAAGTATTCCATAACATACTCTGCGTCAATAATTGTTCCAGGCTCGGTAGCAATAGAGGGGTCTTAGAAGAGCCGATGTTCTTTCCTGGGGCGTTTGGATGACAATAGGGGGCTGGATGTCTGCAACACGGAACCTGGCCGTGGGTCATCCTGTCCATTTTTTCGTTTGCGCCTGGATCTCTTCTCAGTTTTAGGAGCCGAATCATTTGCTAGTGTTTTGAATGACATGGCGTTCGTTTGAATGCTCTCGGCTATGGTTTTCATGTATTGTTCCATTTTATCAGGCAAGGCTCTAGGTGAAAGGACTTGGTCGGGGTCGACCGATGAATTTAAATCATCAGTCATGCTTGCAAGTATATTTATGAATTAGAATATTATGCTTTCTTGCAGCAAGTTGTAATAAGGCTGATGCAGTGAAGCAAAGGCAGCCTATGATAGGCATGTCTACATGTACAGACCACTACTGTCAATGGCCATGGAGGCATTGTGTGCAAGCTCCTTAAGTTATGCCACGGGGGCGTACGGAAGAACCTTGCTGCCTCGAGTATTTTGAGCCCATTATTTTATGAGATGTGACTCAATAGGCATTATGTGCAAGCTTCCTAAATTAGGCCACGTGGGCGCACGGAAAAACCTTGCTGCCTCGAGAATTTTGAGCCCATTATTTTATGAGATGTGACTCAATAGGCATTATGTGCAAGATTCCTAAATTGTGCCACGTGGGCGTACGGAAAAAATTTGCTGCCTCGAGTATTTTGAGCCCGTTATTTTATGAGATGTGACTCAATAGATATTATGTGCAAGCTTCCTAAATTATGCCACGTGGGCGCACGGAAAAACCTTGCTGCCTCGAGTATTTTGAGCCCATTATTTTATGAGATGTGACTCAATAGATATTATGTGCAAGCTTCCTAAATTATGCCACGTGGGCGCACGGAAAAACCTTGCTGCCTCGAGTATTTTGAGCCCATTATTTCATGAGATATTTTCTGAGATAGGCCGTGTGGAAGAATCGTGCTTCATCGAGCATGTTGGCACACTTTTTGCGAGATATGACTCGATAAGCCGTTTGGAAGAATCAAGCTTCCTCGAGCATGTTGATCACACTATTTTATGAAATGACGCAATACGCAGTATGTGCAAGCTTCCTGTTTGTGACGTAACGGCCTGTAAACAAGCTAAAGCGGAGGACATGTAAGTAAACAAAATCTTTAACAATCACACACAAAGAGATAATAGTTGTTGTCGGTAATTTATGGTAACAAAGTTGTAGGTTCTCTAGGGTGCTTAATGCTGTACTTAACTTGTTGATCCGGACGTGGTGGGAAAAAGCGGAAGCGAGCACGAAACAAGACCTCTGCGGACGCGTACAAAAACTTGAATAGTGGTTCTATGTGACAAGCGGTATAGCAGGATTGCCACCTGTACATATCAAAATGTTTATTGTAATAAAACTTATTCTTGATATGGTACGGAGAGCACAATCAAGGCACCTAAGGACGTCAGATTATGCTGACACCGTCAACGGCCCCAGGGATGAAACATCTAATTCCTTATAAAAAAAACAGGAATGTTATGGCAAAAAACATAACCGCTGTCACTTCAAAAGTACTGCATAAATGTATTTTCTCTGGTTCGAAAGTATGATACCTTCAATTCTTGTTCAAGTAGGTCTTTCTCGTTCAATCTTGATGCCAGTATTTCTGAAGCATTTTTTGACTGGCTCAAATCACGAGCTAGATTATTCAACTCGTGCTGATCAAATCCCCTACGAACTGAATCCTCGTGAAAGTCAAAATCTGCATCATTGCTATCACTGCGTTCTTCAACATCACTCAAATCTTTTTGAGGAGGTAGTTCGAAAACTGGCACTGGAATTTTAGCGTTGGCATTATAGGTGACGGTAGATTAGAATATTCTATTTTACTTTCATTTTTTTTTGTTGAATCCTGATGTTTGCACTAAACAAAAAGTAACAGTCCGCAAATTTACTTTACGTTCTCGCCAAACCATGGGGATACCAAACATCAACTTTTCACGTGTTCCTTTGGTCCACATCTGTAAACTCTCGACACGCTGCTTGCGGACTTTGTGAGGGGCCCATAGCTTGTCTTCATTTGATTTGATTTGATCCTCATTTCCTCAACGTGAGTCATAATAGGCTCCCTCGTAGGGCTCGATGATCATTGATTCCAGTAGGCTCGCACGCCTAAGTGTGCGAGGAAAAAACAAAACAACGCTTTTAACGTTAGAAAAAAAGTGAAAATTTTAGCAATGTCAGACGCACGTTGGTGCGCAAATGAAAAAACGCTTACTCGAAACGGACCTCCGCTTCCAATCCTTTAGAACTTAACGAGTGATATGTACGCACCCTAGTGCGTACAGGTAGCATTGTCGAGATTAGTACAAGGTCAGTGGCTACACGGGCAAATCCAGCTCCGACAGCAACGCAACACAATATTTACAGCTACGCGGTTTAGTTGTATGAATACAATTTATTTATTTAGGTAAGATAAAGACTCAGATGAAACAAAACTAATCCTCGCCTCCAACCCCTCAGAACCTCATGAATTATATGTCCATACGCCAGTGCGCACAGACAGCATCGTCGAAATTGGTACAAGGTTCACGGCTACTCGGACAAAGTCCGAGTAGCTGTATTGGTACAATATATTTACTCAAGTAAGATAAAGACTCAGATGAAACGAAACGAGTCCTCGCCTCAAACCCCTCAGAACCTCATGATTAATATGTCCACACGCCAGTGCGCACAGATAGTATCGTCGAAATTGGTACAAGGTTCACGGCACAATGTTCACAGCTACGCGGTCTACTTGATTTTTAGGACAATTTATTTATTCAGGCAAGATAGAGACTCGGATAAAACGAATCACCGCCTCCAACCACTCAGAATTTCAAGAATAACAAGCACGTGCGACAGTGCGCACAGACAGCATCGTCGAAATTCATGGATTAGATAGACTCCAACCGCAACGCGTCACAAGGTTTTATAGCTGCGCAGTCCAGGTCAACCCCAGAAACTGCATATGGTCCGTGCACGCGCGAGCGAGCACAGACTGAAGAAAAAATACCCATTCACAAAATCACAAACAGGAATTAGAGCAAAAATACACCAGCGTTATAATATTGTGGATCGTGAAAAAGAAAGTAAGAGCAGGTTCGTCATGGGCAGAAAAACTGCTCAGATTATCGATTTCGCACTGATTGTTTAAGGGGATAGGGTGGGGAGGCATTGATCCCGTGGGTGGCAAAAGAGCCAGATGAATCCCGGAAGGCAACCCAAGTCCCCCGGGTCTTCCCGAGCTCCCCGCGTTTCAGCTCATCTCGGCTTGCCTCGAATCATTTCGGCCAGTCTCGGCTCGTCGCGACCAACTCGACTTGCCTCAACATGTTTCGACTGATCTCGACGCACCTCGACCAGCCTCGACGCGACCCTCGCCCTCTGCGCCAGCAATCCACGGACTATAATGGTAATTGTTCTACTCAAGCATCTCACATATATAAATTTTTCTGTGTATGGGTTTTACAGTGCTGGGAGGGGGGAGCAGAGGTTCCCGGATTCAGAGGGGCCTCTAAAGGGTCCCACAGCTTGTCTTGATCACCGAGTTTTACTTTACTATATGCTTGTTTTACAAATACGCTGATGTTTGCCCTCCGACTTGGAATGGTGAAACGACCACATAGAGAGCAGAAGGAGTCAGGGTTGTTTAGGCATTTACGACGAGACGTAGCAGAAGCAGACATGACCTGAAACACACACCTCTCACCACACCGTCTCAATTATGACTGCACAAACAAGTTGACACGTGCCACTAGATGAGTCACATCGTAATCAACTGTCCAGTTTTACTGCAGCTAAACAATGGAATTTCACTTGTCTATAAAATAAGCTATGGAGAAAAAACTTGACGTGATAAAAAAAACTGACTACAGATTTGGAATCAGCATGCCAATTCTAATCTAAATGAGCTCAAAAATCGAAGTCAATTGATTTTTTTCCAAATTGTTCCTCAGTGTTATACATGGGAAAATATTTACATCCAGGCAGGTACCTGCAATTTATTACTAATCTGTAGTAGGTAGTCACTTGTGGAGTTCAGAACTTTAGAACTGGTGGTAGACACAGGTATTTCCTTGCTATCAGAGCACATTTGGTATAATTCTCACCTGTCATCCGTGGGGGCACTAATCAATGCGTCCAGGAAAAGCTCTTGTTAGTGTGATTTGTAAAGGTATTTTATCACAATATCTATGAGAGGCTTGGCTAAAATGTTAGTTAATGAAACCAGGTAATGATTGGTATAGGAACCAAAGTGCTATCCTGAAATATGGTAGAGGCAACAGTGAATACCTATCACGTTTTATGTCCAGTCTACCTAAACTCAGGAATTTGATTCACTTGTTATTCACACTATAAGATCACTTTTAGGTATTTAATAACCATCAAGGACTGTTGGCAGCTTCTTGTGATCTGGTTACACTACTTCATAAGGTGTTTTATACGGAACAAATTACAAAACAATTCGGGAAACACGCGAACGAGCTGCCAGTCCGAGGATTTGTGTTTCAAGAAAATGTTCCCAAAACAAACAGAATTACCGACACAAGTCTCATGCACAATTTCCGAAAATCACTTATTTGATAATGTATGTTTAATGGTGTTTTTTTGCATTCATTTCTGCGTATTTATTCCCTGAATTAATATTTGTTGCACTGCCATTATATGTGAGATCATCATATATGTATTAGCTTGATGTAATGTGTTGTAGCATACAGAGAGATGCGAAAACCTAGATCAAATGTAGTTGCTTAATATGAATTGGTGCTTGCAATGCACGTATAATGTGTATAGTGTTATTAGGATCAATGTAGGGTCAATTAAGGACCTCTACACTTCCTTAGGTTGCCGGTTCCTTTGATGTTAAAGTTAACGATCAAATTTAGGGCAAGCAAACGTGCCGTTTAATGTCCCAGCACAAACTAAGGACCAACTCGTGATATCTATTTTTTTCTGGCGCGGGAGCAATAAATCATGAATTACCATCAAGAGGTAGCCACCCTTCCCCTCGACGTGAATCAAAGGGTCAGATGAGAGGAAGGAACTACCCTCATTCAAGAAGGGCCAGCACTCCCTCCTGAGTAACAAAGACCAGGATCCCAACAGCAATACACTCAAGCCTCTCCAAGACAAACAGCGCCACCTCGGCCGATAACGACCGGACCAATGACCACATCGCAAAGTTCACCAGAAGTGTGCACGAAATTAGGAATTTACTAAACCAAGCGATGCAACTGCATCCACGTCCAAAGACAACCTCAACGACTCATCACCACAGAAACACCCCCCGAGTTCCAAGAACTGCAAGAGAGAAGCAGTTCTTTCTATTTAATGAAAATTACCTGTTCAACAACGGTCCCAAGATTCCCGAACATTTAAAAATCACATTCGAAGCCAAGGACAGTGTTATCTCTTAAAATATTGAAGGCTGATGACTTATAGATAAACATGAGTGGGACTATATATCTGATTTATCTGCAACTATACAGTTTATACAAGTCGAGCAAATGGGAGTTTAAGTTCGGTGTAAGAGGAGCGGGCACATGCAAATAATCAGTCGGTATCGGGGTCGAGTCAACACTGACTCTCTCAGACTAACCCTTGCTGCTCCATCCATTTCACTTCCGTCAAAGCTACAAATCTGCTACTCTTTTTCGGAAATAGAATCGAAACCCACGACACAAAATCTCCAATCGATATCATTTACCTTGACTTTCAAAAGGCATTTGATAAAGTCCCCCACATGCGCCTAATTAGTAAATTTCACAGCATCGGTATTCGAGGCGAGCTTAACAACAGGATACAATGCTGGCTTACGGACAGACGCCAGCGAGTTGTACTTGACTGAGCTTCCTCCCCCTGGGGTAATGTTACGAGCGGCGTGCCTCAAGGATCCGGGTCAGGGTCAGTTCTCTTTATAATATTCATTAACGATCTCGATAGCAACGTACTCACATTAGTAAGTTTGCAGACGAGACGAAGATCGGAGGAAAAGAGCAAACTGAACTAGACTGTCAGCAGATCCAACTAGACTTGAACAAAATTGTTGATTGGTCAGAAAAGTGGCAAATGAAATTTAATGTAGACAAATGCAAAGTAATGCACATGAGTCTTCATAACCACAAAACACGAATATTCAATGTCCGGAAAAAAAACTCATTCCCGTCACCGAAGAGAGAGATTTAGGTGTCATCATTAGTAACGACTTTAGAAGCAGCAAGCAATGTAACGATGCTGCCAAGAAATGCAACACAATGCTAGGTATGATATCCCGCATTATCTCGTACAACAACCAACACAGTATGCTCAAGTAATTTGATTCATTTGTTAGACCGTATCTCGAGTATGCAGTTCAATTCTGGTCTCCATTTCTTAGAAAATACGTTATTAAACTTGAGAAGGTTCAACGTAGAGCTACCAAACTCATCCCTTCGCTGCGGAATAAATTGTACAAAGACAGGCTTCGTAAACTCGCTAGAGAAACGTCGCATCAGAGGCGACATGATAGAAGTGTGGAAGATTATAAAGGGTAAGGAAACGTCGACCGAGCGAGCCTTTTCACGCTACATGCAAACGGAGTGACTTGGAACAATGGATACAAAATCGTTGGAAAACATTTCTCACTCGACATCACGCGCAATTTCTTCGCGTATAGAGTTGTCGAAGAATGGAACAAACTTCCAGCGGAGGTTGTAAACAGCAATACCACCAAAACGTTTAAGTCGCGGCTCAATAAGTTCTACATAAATCGCCGATAAATGGCTAAACCGTTCCATTTCCTGTTGTAAAATAAGATAAATGGCACACAAAGCTCTATTAGACGTTATACTTCAGAACTAATCCTCTTGCTATCAACAGCAACCTAGTTGGGGGCAATAGGCCTCTTAGACGTTCTACTTCAGAACTAACTCTCTTGCTATCAAAAGGCAACCTAGTTTGGGCCAATAGGCCTGTTGTTGTCTTCCTACACTTGTAAGCACTGGTAAACAAGCGTGGCCTATGACATTATTGTCCCTGTAACGGGCGTCATATTAATTGCTGTATGCGCTCAAATGATTTCCGTTCGCTTCAAATTAGCTTGTTTGCTGCCTGCTCATAGGTTCTCGTATTATGAATTACCTTGTCAGACTATACTACACGACTTTCCGGCCAGCGCATGTCTAATGTAATAGGGATGTTATTGATGAGCGTCTACTTGCCGGAAATCTCCTTCGTTATGCATTGTGATTATTCAAGTACGGGGACATGACACCTCCCCTTTCTAAGAGGAGTTATACCGTACATCCATGTTATACACGACCAAGCATTGGTCTTTATCATGGTCAGTTACATCATTTATCTTTACCATGCTATGTACGATGTATTTCCTGCTATGTATCGCCGCTGGCCGAGTGGTTAGCGTATCCGACTGCATTGTCAGCCTCTGGTGCTGCATGTCGCGAGTTCGAGCCTCGGCAGGGACACGGCGGTCTTGTGGCGGGGAGATTTGGCGCCTCCCCCCTCTGTGTCCGCCTAGCTTAGTCACCCCCCTAACTAGGGGGAAACGGCTGTATGTCTATACATACAATGTATCGATCAACTGGACGACGTTCTCTGCCGAAACGTCTTGGTTGGTCTTTATTTGGTATTTCCTGCATTGGTCATTTTGTATTGCGGGTGTATCAGTCATTCTCTGTGTAGATTCATCACCGCATTCATACCGATCATTCACAGATGCGTTGCCACTAGCATTCTCATCTCCCATTCGTTCACGTAACTCAGATTCTTTCCGTAGACTTTCTCTCAAGCAATCTTCCAGATAAATGTTTCTTATATAGTCTCGTCATCACTAGATTGGGTATTTCCTTGGTAACAGCTGTTCTACGTGTCTCGTCCATATAACATCCAGTTCAGATATATAAACTTTATACACATAAATACAAATTTTTTCCTTGACAACGCCATCTAGCCATTTATGGTCTTTTATCAAGTTTAACTCATGTAAATAGTCCCCTACTTGGAACATAGTAAAATTTACAGGTTTTGTAAGACATTTCTTCGGGACATATATAGGGTTAATTCGCTCCTTCTCCGTCACATACACTCTACCATTTAATGATACAGCTGGAGCAAAACCCGTCACGGATTTGATCTGATTTGGGCCTCATTTCCACCAGAGCCTCAGCGTGAGTCATAATAGGATCCCCGTAGGGCGCGACCGTCGTTGATTCAGGTAAGTCCGCACGGCCTCGCGTGCGAAAATATTAGTTCTGTCAAGATGAAGTCAGTACATATTTCAATTGTAACATATTCGCGTACTAGCGCGTACGATAGAGTAAAGAGTTAATGCGTATCTTCGTAAAATGTGTTGTTATTTCTGTGCGCAATGGGGTGGAGAGACCACCTCATTTGCACAGGTGTTTGAGGTTTAGACAGCTTTGTATAGTCCGTTGTGTCTTCCGAAAGCGATAAGCTTTTTACGGTAGGTTGGGTCCGTGAGTAGGCTTTGTAGGTTGCACGGGGGATCTAGGAACGCTAGTCGGGCTGCCGCGAGTGCGTTGCAATCCACCAGTAAGCGTTTTGCGCTGATAGCCACTTGATGGCAACAGGGGCAAGGTGGCGCGTTTGGTCCTATGTCGACATCCATCAGGTGGTTGTGAGTTATCCACGTGTGTCCTGTGCACAAGCGGTTGATGAACACTTAGTCTTTTCTGTTGGTGAACTTTGTTTCCCATTCTCCGACTGAGGGTTTGACTGAAAGCATTTTTTGTCCACTCTGCTGCCACATTTCATCCCATCGGGATGTTATTTGGGAGTTGATGATGGGAAACCAGTCCCGATAATGTATTGCAAAAAAATTGTTCTTGGTGAGTAGATGTTAGTTTAGCAAGCGAGTCCGCAAGTTCGTTTCCTCTTATTCCCGCGTGCCCAGGGATCCAGCAGAATTCCACTGCCTGACCCGTCTCGGTCATCACAAAGAGATCGTGCTGCATCTTACGTTGAACAGGATGTTCATAGTGCAGTGTTTTAGGCTGGGTGAGGACACTCAGGCTGTCTGAGAATACGACGTATTTGGGGAAGCGATGTGTTTTTGCGATAGAGACGGCTAGTTCGAGTGCGCGAAACTCCGCAGAGAACACGGAGGCCTCTTGTGGGAGGGTGGCCGAGAGTGGGGTGTCCCCGCACACAGCAGCGGCTCCCACTCCGTCTGCGGTTTTGGAGCCGTCAGTGTATATGTGGCGGTGCTCTAAATATTCTTCCTCGAGTAGTCTTAGGAATTCCTGCCGGTACGCGTTGGTTGAAGTAGTTGCTTTAGGGTAGATTTGCAGGTCTAGGTTGACCGGTGGTGGGTTGATCATCCATGTTGGTATGTTAATTTAAAGGATTCGGTAGGAAA
>SDVV010037923.1:0-10787 GCA_016164225.1 Gammarus roeselii
CAGGCGGAGGAGAGCCATCTAGCAGGCGGAGGAGAGCCATCTAGTAGGCGGAGGAGAGCCATCTAGCAGGCGAAGGAGAGCCATCTAGCAGGCGAAGGAGAGCCATCTAGCAGGCGGAGGAGAGCCATCTAGCAAGCGGAGGAGAGTCATTTAGCAGGAGGAGGAGAGCCATCTAGCAGGCGGGGAGGAGTCATCTAGCAGGCGGAGGAGAGCCATCTAGCAGGCGGAGGAGAGTCATTTAGCAGAAGGAGGAGAGCCATCTAACAGGCGGAGGAGAGTCATTTAGCAGGCGGAAGAGAGCCATCTAGCAGGCGGACGAGAGTCATTTAGCAGGCAGAGGAGAGCCCTCTAGCAGGCGGAGGAGAGTCATCTAGCAGGCGGAGAAGAGCCATCTAGCAGGCGGAGGAGAGTCATTTAGCAGGTGGAGAAGAGCCAGCTAGCAGACGGAGGAGGAGGAGAGTCATCTAGCAGGCGGAGGAGAGTCATTTAGCAGGCGAAGGAGAGCCATCTAGCAGGCGGAGGAGAGACATCTAGCAGGCGGAGGAGAGACATCTAGCAGACGGAGGAGAGTTTAGGTGAGGGGACAACCCGGCTTCTCTATTTACGGTTCATTTATGTTTGCTGAGATCCTCTGGCCTAAGGAGTTCAAGAAGGAGTCGAGGAGCTTAACAAGGAGTAGGGAAGCTTAACAAGAAGTAGAGGAGTAAGGTCAACTGTATGACGCCTCACGCCAGAGCTTATCTCCTGGATCAGGACAGCCACCGACGCCTGGCCTATGTTTACTCGGCAGTGTAGTACCATCATCGTAAAAGGTCGGAATAGCACGCAAGGGTACACAGACTTGCGTCCCGGGCTTGCTCTCACCTGTTCAAGGTTTAGGATGCTACATGAACTGCAAGCAGAATAGGTATTTTTTGTGTGCATGTAAGTGCATTGGAACTTGGATATGCTTAGTAAGCATTTGTGTGTGTTAATGTAGATAAGAGAAATATTTTTTTGAAGTTTGTTAATGTATTTGTGTATGTATTGATGAGTTTATTTTGTGAAAAATACGAGACATGGTGCAACTCATACCTCCTAATAAAACTAGATGTCGCTCGCGACAGCCTAACTAGCTTGTATACTAGTATCGTCAATACGCACGTCAATACTCCTCCCTTTACGGGGAACACTAGTCTTCATTTGAAGATTGAAATTTAAAAAAAGCCTGCTACAACATTTTTTGTTCGAAAGTTGACATTTATTTTATTGAACGAAGTATTTCTCGTTATGGTAGCTGTAAAACTGTAAGAGGAAAAACAAGTTAAAAAACGCAAAATGTTGGATTCGTTTCTTTCAAATTTAAAGAACTTTTAAGTGATGCTTTGCTTATCATAATAACTTAAAAAATGTACTAAGAGAGAGATGTTTTGTTGAAGTTTTTGAATTTAGAATTTTCGAAAGTTGAAGTACTTTACTTCAAGTCTTTAAATAATTTATTGATTGTCATGATTACTTCATAACTGTTGAAGTTTTAGCAATTTCTTCCTCATTTAACTCTTCAAAACATTCAAATTCAGAGTACATCAGGCATACGATTGTATCATTCCGCATGGACTTTCAAATGATGTATTACTACATGATTGCTTTATAACTTTTGAAGTCTTAGCGATATTGGAGTGCGGCACGACGAACAGACGCATACTTTTTTGGAATCAGCGACCGAAACTCTAGGATACACATAATTGTGCGAGAAAAAAACACTACTGTACGTCAAACGACGTGACTTCTCAGCAACGCTGGGAGACATCGTAAGCGAGTAGCTTTAGGCCGACTCATCTGCTACAGGTACAGGCAAGACAGCTCAGATAAGATGACCTAACTGTGGACATAACTTTTTACTCAGACGTACCGACAACAGGTAAATGAGGAAGTAGCATGCCAATGGGGATGTCCCAACACGACAAGAGGGGATCACCACAGTTATGGGTGAGGGGGCAGCTCCGCTGTAACCCGCTCCCAAGCGAACGCACTCCAAGTATCCAAGTATGCACAGAGTGATACCGTTGATAAGCAGGCCGATGATAAATTTCAAACCTTGCCTCGATGAAACTTTTTAACCGAGAATTTGATCATCAATAAATTGTTTCGTAGATGTCTTCAGGTACACATTTGGAAATCATCTCGGTTCGAAAAATTGGTATGACCTTTATTGTTTCCATAGAAGTGTCTTCAGGTACATGTGGCCCCTGCAGCGCCCTACATTAATACGTCACCAATGTCTATACACGTCCAGCATGTCTACTAATAACCAATGTGTACTCGTCAAGCTCGTCACCGAGGTTTACTCGTCACCAACGTCTACTCGTCATCAATGTCTATTCGCCTTCAACGCATTATCGTCATCGACAAAATCTACTCATCACCTATGTCTACTCGCCAACAATGTCTACTCGTCAACAATGTCTACTTGCTACCAATGTCTACTCGTCACCAATGTCTATTCGCCCTCAATTTCTACTCACCACCGACGTCTGCTCTCCTTTAATTTCTAATCGCCTCCTACGTCTACTCGCCCAGAACGTCTACTCACGGTTGCAGCCCAGGTCGTGGACGGTGAGGAATACCGCCCTCTGCTCCATCTTGGTGAGGTCGCCCTGAGGGGAGGGGAGGGGCAGGTAAGTGATGGGGAATGGGCCTAAGGCCGTCTATTGTTCACCATAAGACAAGGCTGGCTCAGATCAAATAGAACGAATAAATGAAGGGTTGAACATTAAATAGCTCTGTAGAATGTTTCCTTTAGAAATAATTTGATATTATCCAAGAACTTCGGTACCAAATGAATTGTAATACAGCTTTATTATCATATTTTGACTTACTGTATAAACGAATATGCTTCTACCTACAAAACAAGTTGGAGCCTATCATTCTCATTCACAAGCGTGTCAATCAGACGGGACCATACTCTGCCACATTAATGTCAATGAAGTATACTCCTTGTGCGCCACATCATAACTTTGCCGCTGCAGTGCTCGTATACAAAACTTTGAATCAATTAACTTGCATTGATAACGATGTTTCAGCAACAATAATACATGTATAATCTTCGCAACAATACGGGTGGGCAAAGTCAACTAAATTCATCAACACGAGCAAACTAATTTTGGAATACAGGGCAGCTAAAACATTGAGAATTCGATCTCTGCGCGTATAAGAACAAGTAGCACTAGGTATTTTAAAATGTAAACAAATATTGTACCAGTTTGAAGTTGTGTGTGATTGAATTAGTGAATAGTAAACTAGTACCTGTATGCTACATACTCCAACTTGTTTACTTTTTTCTTTACCTTCCTGTTCCTTTCCTGCTGCTTAGTGTGATGAAAAGCACCTCAGTTCCTTCCCCTTTCCTGTTCCTTAGATTATCTCCAATCATCAGAACCATTTTTAATGGGTAACTCCAGTGTATTAGAATCCTGCGCCTCAACTCTATTTCATGCAGCATTTCATGTTAACTAGTTAGTTCAAAACTGATTATTAGTGTGGTAAACACTCGGCGAGTAAAGGGGATGTCAAGCCTCATGTCGTGCATTCTCTACTCTAAACTACTCTTTAACGCCCAGTGTAAACAATACACTCAAGCCTAATAAGGGTGAGTTGACCTGGCCAATTTACGAGAAGTCAATAGTTCATTTTAACGATTCACTTCGTCGTGACCTGTCGCACAATTATAGACTATGACCTCCGACTGTGTAGCGCTTAGTAGGATATCACTGCTACTTTATACATCACCCTTAGTTATGAGTTAGTGCTAAGAATAGTTAGGTAGTAAATGTTATCTTTAGAACAGCTGACGTTAACGAAGACGGTTTCTATGATCTGTGTATTGTGATATCTCTGTAACTTTGTCCACCGGTCATGATCCCTAAATGAACTTGAAATCCATAAGACCTTAACGAATTGCAGTAAAATGCAATCATATGCAGACTACGTTTAAAATGGTTGGCTAAGAACGGTTCTATCATTTTACCGATGAGTCTAAAGTTTGAATGAGTCCAATACTTCTCCGCTCAACTCAACTCAGGAATAACAACCGTCTGAGATCCTTAACTGTGAGTGGTAGTTAGCTGTGGTTGTGTGGTAGTCAGCTGTGGTGATGTGATAGCCAACCGTGGTTGTGTGGTAGTCAGCTGTGGCAATTTGGTAGTCAGCTGTGGTTGTGTGGTGGTCAGCTGTGGTGGTATGGTAGTATCTGTGGTACTGTGGTAGTCAGCTGTGGTGATGTGATAGTCAGCTGTGGTTGTGTGGTGGTCAGCTGTGGTGGTATTGTAGTATCTGTGGTACTGTGGTAGTCAACCGTGGTGGGGCGCTATTCAGCTGTTGTAATGTGGTAGACCTAAGGAGAACCCAATCCGACCGCCTTCACAAGCCCTTGTAATGCCTATCTTGGTCCATATTATCTCCACCTTGGCGCCCCTAGTGTACTCAGGCTGGGAAAGTTCAGTCAGAAACCTCACGACCGCGGGGCTGGGCTCATTTACATGCAGAGGACTGTTGTGGGAGAGCGGCGTCGAGGGGCGGGGAAGGTGAGAGGAGTGCCGGGTGGGTGAAGGATGATGTCCTCGAACAATGACTTCATGTTAACAACGGCAGTGGGGGTGTCTAGTAAAAGTGGGGATGAGACAACCAAATATGCTTAGGCGCTCTATATGAGTCATACGAGGATGGTTGCTCTGTGGTCGGGACTGCTTGGCATTCAGTTATTTTCCTCCAGATAAAAGTAATCAGGCGGAGGAGAGTCGCTATTAAATGTTGCTATTAAATGGAACAAGTAAAAATTGGTTTGTTAATTTATTGTCAATGTATAAATGAATAAAAAGTTGATCATTTTAAACAAATCGTAGTTCATACTATTGATAAAAAAAGAAGAAAAAATGCAATACATATATAACTGACATAATTCTACTTCAAATAGGATTTTGGAAACAAGTCTCTCCTATAGAATTTAGCGTATATCGTGAGAACCCTCCTCATTTAACTTGCAACAGTGATCAAAATCTCGACCAAGCAGTCATCCACAAGTGACCCTGAGAGCAGCACGCTGAATGCATCCTTGCACCGAGGAGGAGGATGCTATACAAGGACACTCAAGAAGGGACCAAACGGCCCTGGACTGGCTCTTCTGTGCGTTCGATAAGAAGGATGTTACGAGTAGAGAACATTTCTCCACTGCCCACCCTCTTGGCTCCACTGCCCACCCTCCTGGCTCCACTGCCCACCCTCCTGGCTCCACTGCCCACCTTCCTGGCTCCACTGCCCATCCTCCTGGCTCCACTGCCCACCCTCCTGGCTCCGATGCCCACCCTCCTGGCTCCGCTGCCCACCCTCCTGGCTCCACTGCCCACCCGCCTGGCTCCCCTGCCCACCCTCCTGGCTCCACTGCTCACCCTCCTGGCTCCACTGCCCACCCTCCTGGCGCAACGAAAATTGAAAAACAAAGGTGCAGCAACTCAATTAATCAATCGTAGGTCAAATTGTTACACATTGATTGTTAACAAAATTTAATTAGGATTTTTAGTATTAAAGTTTGATTTCAGCAACTTTACCAAGAAAGTTCACGATTGTTCACATAGCTACCCAGCAACGAATATCCAGCTGGTGGGCTTTATAATGGAGCACTGATGGCACAATTGTCGAACGCTTGCGTTAGCCAGCGGGCACAGTGCTGACAGTCATTGCAACCAGTGTCAAAAAGATGGGCGAATTCCGCGATATCTGAACAAACGTATCATGTTCACATCAAGTTGACAACATTCTTCCATGCCAATGAGATAGACGTACGTCAATGATCCTCGGCTTCCGAGGAAGACTCGTATTTTTGCATTGAAAATAAAGCCGTCTACAACACGTTTTATTATAATTTCGAAAATACATGCAATTTCATTATAGTACTAAGTAACAGTCTTCGGACGGTGTATTTCATGTAATGATACCAACAATAATGGAGGAGTAGAAACGCATAACAAACGCAAATGCCAACAAAATAATGCTAAAATATTTTGAACTAAAATTTCGACATACTCAAATTTTTTCGTAATAATTTACGAATGAATTTAAATCATATTTTGCATACCATAATGACTTGAAACTGTAGAATAAGAGATTTTGTGTAGATTTGGAGAATTTTCCGAATTCGTCATAGACAACTATCAGAAATAAAAAAATTCAGAAAGCGTTGCATATGATGGCAGTCCTCCGCCAGAACCTTTGAATGCGGTATTGCTTGTCGTCATTAGTTCATAACTGAAAATGCATTTGAGACTAGAAAATGTTCTTCTAATCTAATGTTCAAGTTTTTTAAATTCAACTTTGGAAAAAAAAACGTTGCATACGACAGTTGCATTTTGCAGGAGCTTTTTAATGATGTATTTATTGATATGATTACTTCATTACATCGGTAGTCTTTATGATTTTTTTTGTGAGAGCTTTATTACGGAAGGACTGACAAACACGGACAGACTGACAGAGAGACTTGTTTCGGAGCGGATTTCGAAACTGTTTCGAATGATATATGACACTCGTCATTCCGATAAAAAAACGGAGCCTCGTGGAACAATGTCTTCTAGCTGGGGCTGGGAGGATCAGACACTGCAGCAGCTTGAGTACGCAAAAACGGAGCCTTGTGGAACAATGTCTTCTTGCTGGGGCCGGGAGAATCAGACACTGCAGCAGCTTGAGTACGCAAAAACGGAGCCTATTGAAACAATGTCTTTTTGCTGGGGCTGGCAGAATCGGACACTGCTTTGTGAAACAATGTCTTCTTGCTGGGGCCGAGAGAATCAGACACTGCAGCAGCTCGAGTACGCAAAAACGGAGCCTTATGAAACAATGTCTTCTTGCTGGGGCCGGGAGAATCAGACACTGCATTGTGAAACAATGTCTTCTTGCTGGGGCTGGGAGAATCAGACACTGCATTGTGAAATAATGTCTTCTTGCTGGGGCCGGGAGAATCAGACACGGCAGCAGCTTGAGTACGCAATTTTAATTCAAATATCAGAGTAATAAATAATGGCAAAATAAAGGGTGAAGATGAGTCATGAAACTGTGCCATATGGGAATCCATGAATAAAAGCTGGCATGTTTTTTTCCAACGAAGTGTCCCGTTCGTAATTATGTTGAACGGCTGATTGAAAGCAGCTTGTGTTGGTGACAAGGCTACCATTGAACCGTTCTTCACAGTACCCTTCAACCATTCAGAAGCCTGAGTCGTACACGGCGCAGCAACCCATACTCATTAGTGAACAACACATGATACTCGCACCCACTTCCTGCTCAGAATGACCGCGCAATCTGCTTTATGAGAGAGCAGGGGCGCTGCCAAGTTGGTAGGGTATGGGTGCAAATCAGGTGCTTTGGATGCGGCGGGGGAGGAAGGCGTCGACACGCTTTATATGAGCGCATCTCTCGGCAACGGTTTTTTACTTCCTTGTTAAAGACTCTTCCTAATGACCGTTGAACTGCGTGCAGCAGGCGGATATAAGTCGTACGAGCATCATTGAATGAAGACTATAGAAGACTTATTTAGTCCTGAACTAGCACCGTGTTATAGTACGCAAGATCAGGAGAGCGCAGATACTAATCTAGTAAGGTGAGTTCTAACAGAAAAAGAATAACGGCTACAGAATATTCTGTGGCAGTCTGTGCCTAAAGAGTGAGAAACAGCCTCAGTAGCAACACCTTTGGTCAATGAGGTGCCAACAACAAATTTTGAGAAGTACGTTGCCAGATGTAAATACTGTGATGTACCCGGCGCTGCTTGAAAAATGTATCGACAACAGATGGTCGATCGGAGGCGTCGTGTTGTCTAAAATACTGATTCATCGGCAGGGTGTCTCCCTGAATATTCAGTTTTGCGATATTATATTCCTTCAGACTGCGACAAATAATAGTTCGAGCAAAATAATCCTGCTCATAATTCTTGTTCGAGCTAATATATTCCTGCTCATATTACTTGTTGGATCTAATATATTCCCGCTCATAATACTTGATTTGAACTGATATATTTCTGCTCATAATACTTGTTTGCGCTTACATATTCCTGCTCATAATACTTGTTTTGAGCTAATATGTTCCTGCTCATAATAGCTATTTATTTCGGTCTAATTTATTCCTGCTCATAATACTTGTTCCAGCTGATATATTCTTGCTCATAATACTTGTTTTGAGATAATATATTCCTGCTCATAATTCTTGTTCGAGCTAATATATTCATTCTCAAAATACTTGTTTAGAGCTAATATATTTCTGCTCGTAATACTTGTTAAAACTAATATATTTCTGCTCATAATACTTGTTTGAGATCTTATATCCCTGCAGGCTGCTCAAAATACTCACCCTTGTTACTATATATAATTCTCCTAATACTGCTTGTTTGAGATAGTTTGTTCAAAGCTGCGCAAGACCCATAAAGTAGCAAGGAACTCTGGGTAATGAAGCCACTAATCTCAGGGTCGTCATGCCCGTGAAGTTGGCAGGGAGGCGATAAGAGCGACCTTCGGGAGCGGGCGGCAGTATTCAATACTTGCTAACGGCTCACGGGGCATGGTAGGGTAGATCTGACGGTATCCTCTTTCCACAAACATATACCCTCAACAATACAAGGGTGTCGATGTAGACCCGAAGGTATCCTCTGTTCACAAACATCTACCCTCAACAATGCAAGGGTGTCGATTTAGACCCAAAGGTATTCTCTGTCCACAAACATCTACTCTCAACAATGCAAGGGTGTCGATTTAGACCCGAAGGTATTCTCTGTCCACAAACATCTACCCTCAACAATGCAAGGGTGTCGATTTAGACCCGACGGTATTCTCTGTCCACAAACATCTACCCTCAACAATGCAAGGGTGTCGATTTAGACCCGAAGGTATTCTCTGTCCACAAACATCTACTCTCAACAATACAAGAGTGTCGATTTAGACCCAAAGGTATTCTCTGTTCACAAACATCTACCCTCAACAATGCAAGGGTGTCGATGTAGACCCGAAGGTATTCTCTGTCCACAAACATCTACCCTCAACAATACAAGGGTGTCGATTTAGACCCGAAGGTATTCTCTGTCCCCAAACATCCACCGTGAATAAAACCATGACGTCGAACTATACATAAAGGTGTCCTCAGTCCACGAACATCTGACGTCAACTATTACATGGCGTCCAAGGATACCTGGCTGTAAAACTTATTGTAAGCTTAGCAATCACCCTCCATTTGATTTTTTTGTCAGCTATTTACTAGTCAAACTAAGGATGTCATAAAAGCATTATCTGTACATAGTGACGGTGTTTTCTTTCATGACGACGGCGTTCTTTGAACATGGTGACGGTGTTCCCTTTCATGGTGACGGTGTTCCCTTCCATGGTGACGGCGTCTTCTGTATACAGTGACGGTGTTCTCTTTCATGGTGACGGCGTTCTCTTTACATAGTGACGGTGTTCTCATTCGTGGTGACGGTGTTCTCTGTGCATAGCGACGGTGTTCTCTGTACATAGTGACGGTGTGCTCTGTACATAGTGACGGTGTTTTCTGTGCATAGCGACGCTGTTCTCTGTACATAGTGACGGTGTGCTCTGTACATAGTGACGGTGTTCTCTGTACATAGTGACGGTGTTCTTTGTACATAGTGACGGTGTTCTCTGTACATAGTGACGGTGTTTTCTGTTCATAGTGACGGTGTTTTCTGTACATAGTGACGGTGTTTTTTGTACATAGTGACGGTGTTCTCTGTACATAGTGACGGTGTTCTCTGTACATAGTGACGGTGTTCTCTGTACGTAGTGACGGTGTTCTCTGTACATAGTAACGGTGTTCTTTTTACATAGTGACGGTGTTCTCTGTACATAGTGACGGTGTTCTCTGTACATAGTGACGGTGTTATCTGTACATAGTGACGGTGTGCTCTGTACATAGTGACGGTGGTCTCTGTACATAGTGACGGTGTTCTTTGTACATAGTGACGGTGTTCTCCGTACATAGTGACGGTGTTCTTTGTACATAGTGACGGTGTTCTCTGTACATAGTGACGGTGTTCTTTGTACATAGTGACGGTGTTCTCTGTACATAGTGACGGTGTTTTCTGTACATAGTGACGGTGTTCTCTTTCATGATGACGGTGTTTTCTGTACATAGCGACGGTGTTCTCTGTACATAGTGCCGGTGTTCTCTGCTTATAGTGACGGTGTTCTTTGTACATAGTGACGGTGTTCTCTGTACATAGTGACGGTGTGCTCTGTACATAGTGACGGTGTTCTTTGTACATAGTGAGGGTGTTCTTTGTACATAGTGACGGTGTTCTCTGTACATAGTGACGGTGTTCTCTGTACATAGTGACGGTGTTTTCGGAACACAAATACTGGCACCGACTTGCTTGTGACAACAAGGGAGACTTGAGACCAGCAGATACTAAGCCCTTGCAACACTATGAGAAGACAATTGTACGAATGAATGGCCCATGGCTTTGGCTTAGTTATGTGAATGGTCATCGAAAGTAACTCGGCCATAGAACACACAGTGGCGTCCCACGCCACCTAGTTCAGCTTTAGGAGGCCCTCTGGCGGTTGAAAGACTGGGGTGGTGAAGAAGAATTCAATTACAACAGGTTGATTTGAGGAGAGGCTGATGTTTTTTTTTATTGTTTATTTTAGCCGTAAACGATATTGTCTAGCCAATATATGTGGGACAACACAATAGGTCTGACCACCCATCACTCGACCCCTTGAATACAATACTTACTTTGCTGCTGAAACATATCAAAT
>SDVV010037924.1:0-10787 GCA_016164225.1 Gammarus roeselii
CTCTGACAGCAAGCTCTGACAGCAAGCTCTGACAGCAAGCTCTGACAGCAAGCTCTGACAGCAAGCTCTGACAGCAAGCTCTGGCAGCAAGCTCTGACTGCAAGCTCTGACAGCAAGCTCTGACAGCAAGCTCTGACAGCAAGCTCTGACAGCAAGCTCTGACAGCAAGCTCTGACAGCAAGCTCTGACAGCAAGCTCTGACAGCAAGCTCTGACAGCAAGATCTATAACGATAAATAGAAGCATGCGCTGCAGGCTCAGGAAAATAGTTATGAAGAGAAGGTTAAGTGGGAAAACGCATGAGGCAAGTTCTGATCAAACTCTAAAAATTTGTTCAGAGTTTCAAAATATAACAATTTGGGTAGGATCTGAAAAAAAAAACTCTGGGTAGGCTGTGGGTAAAACTACAATTTAAAACACGAGAGGCACGGAGTCAAATTTTTTAAACGAGTTTTGGTCATAGTTCACAGAATAAATGACATACACAATAATCTGACAATGATTCCGAGATATTTAATGAAATAAAATTAGCCAAATGAATAGTTGAGAAATTAAATAATTATATATCTCCCCATAAATTATTTGACATAACATGGCTGGAACGTCTTTCCCTCAACAATATCGACAAAAAATGTTCCATGGGGAAGACGTAATTAGTTGAATATATTTTAGCACCGTCCATTGTCTGCCATTTTAATTATTTCCCACTTCACGAGAATTTTTGAAATAAAAGAGACAAATTTATGTAAACATAAAAATCTATACGTTGAACTTTAATAAGCTTGTCAAATTTCCCACTTCTTCCTTCCCCAGAAGCCCACTAAGCATCACACTGATAACACCTCAGAAAATTTCGGTCATTTAACAGTGATGACTATATATAAACAATTTGCTCAAAATCCTATATAATTTTCTGAATGATCTGGTATGCAACTGATATTAATGAAAATGTGTAAAAATAAATTGATAATGCAGAATAAATGTATTAACGACATCTTTTATTTTAAACCCTATTCCGCAGAGCGCATACGAACACGCGTATCCCACGGCCTTGAGCGGTGATGGCTTCCTGCTTGCTCGATTAAATTGCTATATGATGTGAATGGATGTGATATTTTGTTTATACCATATTGTGTATTAGGATGTCACTTATCGTCAAATACGTCTGAATGAAATAGTAACAAGTGGCATGCGATTGTTCATTTATGTTAGCAAATTGAGTTGGCTAAGCCTGGTAAGCACTTTGAGATTGCCTGAAAAATACTTAGAGTGCTCACATACAGGCTTGAACTGATGTTTTTTCGGGAACTTCATAACGTTTGTAAACTATGTTTGCAATAAAAATAGTTTGAATTTATCATGGTCGTCATGAGCTTGGGGAGTAACGAGTGGACATCTTTCCACACCGATGCCCTGAGAAGCACTGCCAGGGCGCTGGTTGCCACTTTATCGCAACATTTCAGTCGCCCTCGAGCTGAATTATTGATTTACTGCCTGCCAAACATGACTACAATTATTACAACATCAACGTCTTGTTTTTGTTACCTTAACAACAAGATAACCATTGATCCTAAGGATGATTAGGTGAAAGGAAATCCTCGAAGCCTCATAAAAATGAAGTTCTTAGTGAGAAATCGAGCGACAAATCAATGGTCGCTGCCAAATAGAATAGGTTTAAGAAATACCCAAGAACCCTCATTGAATTTTGCATCTATATCATGTTTTTTATAGACCGTGGTAGAGTAAATACCTGGACATGACCGTGTGGGCTGTTGACAGAGGACAATGGTAATGAAGGGTTGCTCGCTACCATGCTCTTTTCATGTCATAAGATTCAAGAAAAGGGGACGGAGCGAGGGGGCGGGGCATCCGTACCTTGTATTTTCTTACTCGTATGAGGACAAGACGAGAGGTAGGAGGAGGAGCCAGCGTCACTCAGAACCTTGTTGTTGAGGTGCTGAATGGGCGCGGTTTCAGTACGGGAGAAGCAAAGCAGAAAGATATTGTTTAGTTGATTGCAATCAGGAAGTTTAATGAGTGGACGCTGAGAAAGACAATGATAGGAAGGTAAGGGAGAGCGAGAGTTTGGTGTGGCATGTGAAAAAATATCGGTCGTGGTGGGAAGTGGCGGCGAGAAGAATGATGTTATTGAATGCACGGTATGCAACGAGCGTTACGGAATGGGAGTACGTGTCGTCTAGATCGATATGGGTGAAGTTAATATGTGTGAGAAAATATGGGAGTTTGTGAACGCTTTTGGTACTGGTAGAGATGAGAATGAGTAGAAGTAGAGGTGATATGGATTAGTCTTAGTGTTTTTTAATGGAATTCAATGTGGTGCTGCTTGGTGATATAATGTAAAAGTTAGAGACAAAGTAGTGGAATGTGTGACGTGGAGATAGGACGTTCAGATGAAACAGGTTGTTCTAGAGGAGAGAAGTCCACTAATAAACTATAGAAAAACTGCCTATGGTAGAGTGGTGAACAGAACTCCCTATGGTAGAGTGGTGAACATAACTGCCTATGGTAGAATGGTGAACCGAACGCTGATCGCTCTGTGTTCATTTCGAGGAGAGTGGTGAGGATGCTTTTGGATGCACGGGTCCTGAGAAGGACAAGTTTGGAAGTAGAACAAGTATGAAAGTAGAACAGGATAGTGCGAGACCAAAGAGTTCAACAAGGGTTTTACTGATGAACATGATCATTTAAGGAAGCAAGGCATGAAGACAATTCATGATGAAGGATTGACGTTTAGAGATGCGGGGTTGAACTGTGTGAGAAAGGTGTGTGGTGTGCGTCAGGGTTTCCGGGTATAGGAGGGAAGGATTCGAGTGGTGGAACGAGGAGGCTCAACTGCCGGTGACGTAGAAGAGGATATATTAAGTGGAGTGTTTGCAAGAGAAGTCGGTGCTCGCCTTTGGCAGGCATATAAAGTGATGAGAATTGAGGTAAAAGAAGCGAATAGAATCAGAATAGTATCATCGCTGCCATACTTTATGTAAATTATGTTAGGGTGGGAGCAAAATGTAAAACTCATACTTAGAAAACTCTTACTTCCTTAGAAAGGTATTGACAATCCACATGAATGAAAATAGAGCGCGGCGTCGTTAGTTAAACCTGGCTGACGAATCCCGTAGACTGTTTCCATATCATCCAATCAGAAGGCTTAACCTGCTTAAGCTACAAATGAACCTACATTGATGCATCAATGACATGAAAGGCATGGAAAAAAGTAGGCCTCAAATTGTTTGAAGGAGGATTTCTCTCATTTGATTTAATTGTGGAACATTCACTTGCTGTTCATAATCTACCTATAATTCCAATTTTTGAAACAATTTCAGGACCGAGCTAAGCTTAGCAGCTTGAATTCATAAAGTCTTTGTGTTAACTATGCTCATCAGAACATAGTGAAGCCAAACTCTTCTATCAACTAAACACTAATAACATCATGATCGTAAAGTTTCGATGGCCTCGCATGCAAACCTTGATATGACAGTAGCGGTGGTTTTTGTTTGTTGCGACTGAGTAAGTTGACATTGCATAAATAGGTTATGGGTTCGTAAATCCATTCATTACCAAGTGTTCATTCATAACCATGAGTTTAGAAGCGAAATTTATAGTTGTGGACAATTGATACCCCCCGGGTATTATTTTCACAGATTAAAATTAATCAGCAGCACTTATTATTGACGCTGTAAATATTTTTTTTGCATATATCACGTAGTAAATACTTTAGGTTTGAAAAAAAACAAGTGTGAATATATACATATATTTTTTCATCTGTTCCGCAAAAAAAGAAATAAACTAGCAGCGAGATGAATGTATTGCCCGAACGCAGATCATGAGGAATGTCGAACGAAGAAGTGTTATGTATTGCAAATCATTTTACAATATCGGTAAAATGTTCAATAGCTTGGACTGACGGGAGGGTCCATTGAATCCAAATCTAGTGTAATCTTGGCTGCTTGACTGACACTGGCAGTTTGGGAGGTATGGGCAGATAATTTCTTTCCTTTGAAACGGCACCATTATCCGCTGACGTTTTTCCTCAATTGTTTAGCAGTTTAACTTTGTTTACTGCTCCCAGTGACTGCATTATTCACAATTTACTCCCTCCGGGAGTTGTTTTAGAATTGGGTTTATTCATTAACACCTAATTTTCACAGCGATCTCAATCATATACACGGGCGTCAATCTTTCCCCAATCTTGACTATATGTTTCTCTATTCACCTTATATTTACTTTATACTAACATTTCCAACATACATAATCTTGACTACTTGTCTCCTCCCAGCAGTTTCTTCAGTGTAATTGTTTACCGTTGCCTGAGACTGCCAACTGTTACAGGCAAAGATTTTAGTCGTGAACTTGCAGTGTCCTCGAATTATCTTAAAGGTCACCTGAGACATGACTCTAAAATGAGGAAGCTGCTTGATGCAAGTGACGACATTGCTTGATACAATTGAGGACGCTGCTCGATACAATTGAGGACGCTGCTTGATGCAAGTGACGACATTGCTTGATACAATTGAGGACGCTGCTCGATACAATTGAGGACGCTGCTTGATGCAAGTGACGACATTGCTTGATACAATTGAAGACGCTGCTTGATGCAAGTGACGACATTGCTTGATACAATTGAGGACGCTGCTCGATACAATTGAAGACGCTGCTTGATGCAAGTGACGACATTGCTTGGTCCAATTGAGGACACTTCTTGGTACAATTAATTACACTGCTTGGTACAATCGAGGATACTACGTAATACAATTGAGGACACTGCAGTTAGCCGTTCCAATATACATGACCTAAATGATGAAATAAAACGAAATATTTCATGTGAAATTATAATAGTAGAGGATTAGGAACGCACATAAAAAATCTTGTAAACAATCCATCTGGCGCCTAGGCGCAAGCCATTAGCCACAAGTTATCATGATTTAAACGCTATCCTAACAGGTTAATAAATATATAGATTAGGATCCCTTGATTATATCGCAGCCTTATAGGTTCTTCTTCATAGAGTGCGCGGTACAAATCACATCGCACCTTTGGGATACAAGGTTCATCAGATACTGATTTTTTTAATGCAATTTTGATATGCTAAGAACGAGTACACCTGATGATCCATATTATTGCAGAAGCTGATTAAATACTTTCTTAGACGTTTTGAATGGCAGTCCATCCAGTGAATGTTAATAAAGTATTTTAGTACCCACCAGCTTTGGCAGTAAACCAACAAATCATTCGATAATTTCTTTCTCCCTTTCAACCATCTCCTTTTGCCGATGATGAAATAGTTCCTTCAATCATAAACCATAATCGTTTTAGTCTAGCAGACTGGAATTTAAATGCATTCTTTTCCGAAATCCGGTTAGGGAACACATTTACTTGACTGTTCTTTGATCGATCTCAAAAACGTAAGTTTATTGGCAGGTGATGGAATCATCGAGGGTTAACATTTTGCCAGAAGTTCGCCACCATAAAGAAGTGAAATCTGTGATTGAAACCTAGTAAGATTTATGAAGACTACAAATACAGATAGCTAAATGTGGTTTAAATACCATCAGTACGGTGACAACACAATTTCTGAACCCATGCACCAGGGTGGCTAGGATTATAGGTTTTTCAGTGGAGTATTTGTTAAGTTAGTTGAATGTAAACAGATAAAATAGCTTCAATAGAATACGAATGAGGTTGGCGC
Organism: Gammarus roeselii; assembly: GCA_016164225.1. NCBI lineage: Eukaryota > Metazoa > Arthropoda > Malacostraca > Amphipoda > Gammaridae > Gammarus > Gammarus roeselii. The sequence goes on from SDVV010037924.1 coordinate 5,704, forward strand.
AGTGGGCACTATTGAGGAAATGACGTTTGCGACTAGAAGTACAGTTAGCGCATGGAAAACATAGAAATGCGTCAAGCTCAGTTGGGCCATAAATACATGACGTTTGTTGAGGGACAGTACTAGCAGTAAGCCAACACAGTCAAACTGCTATACGATTGAGGAAACACATCAGCGGATAATAGTGCGGTTTCAATGTAATGGAATAATCTACCAACACTACCATAACTGCTAGAGCCAATCAAGCAGCAAAGATTGCACTATGTTTTGATATCCAAGTAGACCCTCCCAGGAGTAGGAGCTGATGAGCATTATACCGATATTACATTACTTTACAGTTCGTCGTTTGACATTAATCATGATCTGCGTTCATGATATTTCATCCGTCTGGCTGCTAGTAGACATGATCTGCGTTCATGATATTTCATCCATCTGGCTGCTAGTAGACTTGATCTGCGTTCATGACATTTCATCCATCTAGTTGCTTGTAGACATGATCTGCGTTCATGCAATTGTATCCATCTAGCTGCTAGTAGACATGATCTGCGTTCATGATATTTCATCCATCTGGCTGCTAGTAGACTTGATCTGCGTTCATGATATTTCATCCATCTGGCTGCTAGTAGACTTGATCTGCGTTCATGACATTTCATCCATCTGGCTGCTAGTAGACTTGATCTGCGTTCATGACATTTCATCCATCTAGTTGCTTGTAGACATGATCTGCGTTCATGCAATTTTATCCATCTAGCTGCTAGTAGACATGATCTGTGTCCATGATATTTCATCCATCAAGCTGCTTGTAGACATGATCTGCGTTCATGATATTTCATCCATCTAGCCGCTAGTAGACACATTTATTTAGCAACACTTGCCTTTTCAGATAATTATCACATGCAACTTCTTATCTGCATTTTTTTGTTAGTTTTTTGCATCTTCAATTAAATATGCTGCAGACGTATATTAATCAGGAAAAATTACACCCGAGCTATACCATTTGTCCGTAGCGATGAATATAACTTCTTAACTGCCGGTAATACATGAACACTTAGTTACGAACCTATAGTATAGTTATGCAATGCCAATTCACTCTCTCTCTTTGATAAACTGGACATGCTGCTTGACGCCTTCCGTGCAAGATACTGTAAAAAAACAACGGTACTGTCACGTCAAAATTAGCATACGATGCCATAGGACCTTGTTGAAAATTAGTGTAAAGTTGGTACTCTAGTTTGGTTTTATTATGTTATAATGAAGATATTTGTAGACATTGTAGATTCGAGCTACTAATGCGTGATGCTGAAATAGTTTTAAAAGTTTGAAATATCAATCATGAACATTCATTGTCGTACAATTAATATCTGCAAGATGAATCCTCTGTTGAACATATTGAGACCTCCCGTTTCCCAAACCTCTCAAAAGCTTGATGTATCACCATTGCTAAATGTAATATTCATAGTGAAGTAAATTATGTGAATTATACTATGAAACTAATGATATTTAATTTGTAGGTTGAACTGAAATCTGTGTAGGTGAACCGAAATGGATGTTGATACTGTGTTGATTCGTCATATTTAACTAATGATCTCATATGATGCGATCTTACTGCGTTTTGTTTTGTATTGCAAGAACCTAAATACTTGCGGATTATTGATACCTTTATTAGTTCAAATCTTTTCGTAATAAATGACTTTTACACAATACTCACACCCTAACAGGATTTATACCATGTGTTCCAACCATGACATTATTCTACTATCGAATGATTTTACGATCCTTATAGATGAGGAGACAGGATTTATACCAGGATTTATAAAATGTATTCTAACCATGAAACTGTTCTGCGCTTATCTGCGCTTATCCTTGGTACGGTCTCTCACTACCTTCACACTTATGTCTTGGCCACCCAACACCAACTGCAGCCGGTGGGGCAGAGGAGGGCAATAAGCATTAACTGCGCCTCTACAATGATCCATGCCAATCAGACAGCAAGCCACAGCCAGTTGGGCCGCTTCCAACTGCCGATAGTGAAGAAATAAAAAGAGACATCAACCTACCTGGGAGGGGATCATAAGCTTAGCTGATCCGCGAAGACGGAACAAATGAGATCGTCGATCGAGAGACCAAGGCTACGTCATCTTATCAGTCTCCCACCTCACGAGTACGAGTAGCAAGTGTTATGACGAAACCAGTATCGAACAACTTCTTCTGCTTAATCGTGAAGTTTTGTATAAGTGAAAACCTTTCGGGGATTTTTTATTTAAAAACTCAAATATTTTTCATTCTACTGAATCGTGCATCGAGTTCCTTACGCGATATGTTGTGTCTTGGAGAAAGTGATGCATACATATAGTCATATCATTTTTTTTGCACTAAGTTTGAACTGTAAATAGTATCATTCACAACGTTTCTTTTGCCGTGTATTGTACCAGTGCATTTAAATCGTGTCTGGATATGACAAAAAATAAAAGAAAACTGAAAAATATTTGAATACTATCAACCAACAGAAGGAACAGGAAAACAACATTGACTTATTGGATCGTGCTAGGCACGATGTTGAACATCACTGGAACAATATTGTCCACGAAGTTGATTCGAAATTCCAAATGCGAACGAATATTTTGGAGTGTCAAATACTGTTCGAAGATTTCATCCATCCGCTTTCACCTTCGCTGCGAAACAGTTTCATCTGCATGCCATTAAATCGTGCAATCTTGAAGAAGAGCCTTTTCAGACTACGAATCAAAATACCAGACCAATTTGCTCCAACAGTGCTTGGACTCTATAGGAAACCAAATAAGAAAAGAACTACATGAGTTAAATAATTTACCAGGTTACAATCAATGTACAGATTATATCATGTGCTATACGAGAAGTGTTTATTTATTAATGAATTACGTTCCGACCCCTCATCCCTTTACCTGAAGACACTTTCATCAATCTAGGAATTGTTGTTTTGAGGATATAAATTGTGATCATGAAGTTACGACAGTGAGAAGGTTAACCTCAGACCAACAAGAATATCAGTGACATTGAAGTAGCTCATATTAAAGGGCATATCATGGGTGATTGCAACGTAGATCTGCTTTAATAACATAGTTCGAGTAGAATTGGTGACTATTTTGAATATTTTATTTTGCTTGGTTGGTACCCATTGAGGACTAATTCAACGTGGCCAACTGCCACATCTGACCCTTTAATGGAAATATTAGTTATCAACGATGTACATATATGACTCGTGCAGCAGTGATGATTTCATTGGTTTCGGAATAGTACACTTTTTGGATTCAGAAAGCAAATGGATATCATAACTCGACTCCAATTACTTATCGTAAATTTAGCAACCGAAATATTTTTTTTTTGAGAAGGTGCTGCGAACTAACGAATATATTGGTATAATATCCGAGTAAACTCAAATGAAGCCTGCACACAGTTCAAAAGTGTAATTGGCTGTGGTATCTAAAGAGCTTTGTACTAAACAAGTTAAGAATCCATGGCAGACAAAGGCTTTACTTGTCTCAAAAAAACAAAAACAAGACAGACTGTGTTATCGATCCAAAGGGTATTTCTTATTTAGCTTAAGTTTGGCCAATAGCAATCTATAGGAAACGCTCCCTTCCATTCCGTAAGGCTTTTTGATAACCGTTCACTCAATAACAACACCACTTCATCTTGTGCTCCTCTGACCAACGCGACTGACTATTTCCACATATTCCACCAAACTCTTACTCTCCCGTACTTTTCTTTTATGGTCTCTCACAGCGTCCACTCATTAAACTACCTGATTGCAATCATCACACCCAATTCCCTCTTCTTTGCTCCTTCCGCACTTTTCTTTTATGGTCTCTCACAGCCTCCACTCATTAAACTACCTGATTGCAATCATCACACCCAATTCCCTCTTCTTTGCTCCTCCCGTACTTTTCTTTTATGGTCTCTCACAGCGTCCCCTCATTAAACTACCTGATTGCAATCATCACACCCAATTCCCTCTTCTTTGCTCCTTCCGTACTTTTCTTTTATGGTCTCTCACAGCCTCCACTCATTAAACTACCTGATTGCAATCATAACACCCAATTCCCTCTTCTTTGCTCCTCTCGTACTTTTCTTTTATGGTCTCTCACAGCGTCCACTCATTAAACTACCTGATTGCAATCATCACACCCAATTCCCTCTTCTTTGCTCCTCTCGTACTTTTCTTTTATGGTCTCTCACAGCGTCCACTCATTAAACTACCTGATTGCAATCATCACACCCAATTCCCTCTTCTTTGCTCCTTCCGTACTTTTCTTTTATGGTCTCTCACAGCCTCCACTCCTTAAACTACCTGATTGCAATCATCACACCCAATTCCCCCTTCTTTGCTCCTCCCGTACTGAAACCACGCACATTCAGCGACCGCAACGATGAGGTTCAAAGAGATGCAGGTATCCCTCTCACCTCTTGTCTAGCCCTCTTACTGGGAAGATTATACAAGGGAACGAATACCCTCCCTCGCTCTGTCCTACTTTGTTGCCTCTTATGACATGCAAAGGATACGGTAGCTGGCATTCATATCTCATAGTAACAGGGAAGAATGTTCTTGGACTGCCAATCCGGCACCAACTCACACGGTGTTACCATGGTCCTCTGGCACCAACTCACACGGGGTTACCATGGTCCTCTGGCACCAACTCACACGATGTTACCATGTTCTTCTGGCACCAACTCACATGGTGTTACCATGGTCCTCTGGCACCAACTCACACGGTGTTACCATGTTCTTCTGGCACCAACTCACACGGGTTTATCATGGTCCTCTGGCACCAACTCACACGGTGTTACCATGGTCCTCTGGCACCAACTCACGCGGCGTTATAATGGTCCTCTGGCACCAACTCACACGGTGTTATCATGGTCCTATGGCACCAACTCACACGGCGTCAACATGGTCCTCTGGCACCAACTCGCACGGTGTCACCATGGTCCTCTGGCACCAACTCACACGGTGTTACCATGGTCCTCTGGCACCAACTCACACGGTGTTACCATGGTCCTCTGGCACCAACTCACACGGCGTTACCATGGTCCTCTGGCACCAACTCACA
>SDVV010037925.1:0-10787 GCA_016164225.1 Gammarus roeselii
ATAGATGCTTGTAATATTTCATGTAATGTTTGCGTTAATATTTCCTTACAATTAACTTCCCCACGACTCCAACCAGTCATTTTTTCACAAGCGCTCCCCGAACGTGCTGAAAGGGTTTTATATTGCATCCGAAACGTTGTACAATTCAACATCCCGATAGTTAATTTCTGTATCCGCACTAAAATGTATGTTCCACTTTAGGGATTTTTTATGTGTTAATTGTTTGAATGCAAGCTCGCCGATATCGACCCTTTTTTTCTGCCTTGCAAAAGTATACATAATTCAGCAACTCTGATACTGATGTGTAATATAAGATGTTTAATGTATATCATTGAATTGATGACAAATATTCAATTCATGTAAACTTTTGAAATTCAAACATGCCTAGAATTTGTTAGCACATTTTATATTAAAGAATGATTCTGAATTTTTCGGGCTCACAATTATCCAAAGTTTTCATGAATTTCTGGACGATACGGCCTCGTTTAGTTATTGAGACGACGTGCCATGATCATAGTTCCGCGAGAATTTAGTTTCCATGTTTTTCACTATCAAAAAAGGTGGTTGTCTCGGAGTATTTCACTGCATATAGGCAAAAAGACTCTAGCTCGATGCTTGCTATGATTACGTCGTCGAAATTTATCCTATGAAAATCATCCAATAAGTAAACTTTTTTTCCCCGGTACAGAACCGTGCCCAACGCAGAGCTCACGAATGGTGCCCCGGCAAGTCGGAAATTTACATTGCACTTTACGAGGTATTCCTAAGTGGACTGAACGGTGTTTTCTGCTCGAAAAGTTTCAAACTAGATGATACATAACTCAATTTCTAGGAGAATTCTCATAGGTTTTATTGCAATGGTATCAAATCAAAATCAAATTATTTATAAAAAATAGACATTATCAAAATTGTTTACCACAAGCCAATATATGAAAAACAGACTTTATGGGCACACATGTAACTGGAGAATTAAATATAATTTCTTTATATTCATATGTTGAATTGCAGCTGGCTATACCATTGAATGGGGTTTCAATCACTTAGGTCTGATGTGATGTGCAACAAACCGGTCATTTCGAAAGGCTGTGAGTAACTATAATAAATTATCCTAAGAGATGAATTATAAAAATAGACTCCTGTGACATCAATATTGTTTTTACATGCAAGTATGAATCCATCCAGGACTCTGCATCTCCAGAGTCCTCGATTTTCAACACACTGATAAACAGTTTGGATTCGCTGAGTGGAATAGTGTTTCTATCTACTTTAATCTATTTAGGTGACAAATAAGAAGTTAAGTGGAATAAGCTGTGTGTCTATGCCTACCCATTTATTTCAAAATAGGTTCGCTTGTTGCAATCGCTTGCTTTATAGTTGAAATATAATGCTTTGAATTGTGGTTGTCAAACCAATACTAAACGGGAACGTCTCTCATTTCACTGTAGAACTTCAGCCAGAAACTGTTCTGTTGCCGAATAAAATAATAAAAAGTAAGTGAGAACCGTACTCCTGAGCCGAGGTAACATCTGCTCGAGCGAGAAGAGTTCACAGGAAAATATCAGTCAGAATTTGTCACGCGAATTGTTGGAGTTCAGGAGTCATACAGGAGGGCCCTTCAGAAAAATGATTTATATTGCCTTGTAGGTGAAAAATATTTTGGTCAGGTTTTGCGCCGAATAATTTTACATCGAGTTTTATATCCCAATAAAAAAGCCCTGTCCGTGCAAGTTTGGGGATACCATCTCCCCGTAATGGATGTGTGGGGACTTGAAAACGCTGTGTCAGCAGTGTTCCCGTTTTAGAGATAGATTTGAGTGGCACGAAGCACTAAAAGTATTAAATACAATCCTGAGGTAGTATATTCAGTAGGCTAATATAGAACGAATACATTCAATAAGGAAACTGAAACTAACTCAGTTTATGTAATGTGTAATACACTCGAATAAACAAAGCAATTTGATTTTCTGAACGCCAATTTGAGAGTATGCATGTTTATGACTCTGAAAAAGTAGCATAGGAAATATAAGGGCACAGATGTTCGATAGTTACCCATTGATTCATTGCTTTTTACAAATAATGTATTCCTATATATATTTTTTATATTATTCACAACAGTGTATTTGAAAATAGTAATGAATTAGTACACCTATCTCCTCGCTCCAACGTGAACTAACTCACTTCCAGCATTCAAATATTGTCATTTTCGATATCGGGAGAAGAACAAACAAAACATTTGAGCAACAATCAACCCGGTCATCACTCTCGGTGGGTTGATTGATCATGTTCGTATTGCCACACACTTTCCACGCAAACAAGTACTGTACGTGTTATCTGGACGATCTTTTACTTTAAAAATGGGGTAAAATACTGCAAAAAGAACCCCGTCTTCCGCAGCATGGGATTTAATGTCATTGGCGTGCCTTCAATCCATAACAGCGGTTGAAGGGTCGAAGAACCGATATTTGGCAATCTATTGTCCTCTTTATGTTTACCCGTAAACTTTCATTGCCAGATAGAACCAGGTATTGATTCCATAAAAAATACCCGAGCAACAATCCAGATATTGGGACTATCGTGAGTCCTTCTGAATTTAGGAAGAGAAAGAGACTCATAGAAAATACTATACATAGAAAGTACTAGAAATTGCAAATGTGGATTTATGATATAGAATTTGTACTACTGTACAATATTAGTTGTACTTGGCATACGTCCAATATTTAAATAAAAAGTAACTTTACGTTGAAGGATTTTTGAAAGGGTTCATTTACATAAGATAACTGTTCAGCCTTACATTGTGGACCTTTACAGCCGAATAATCTAGTAAGTGTCATTCATAGACTATATCTGGTTCTCATTTTGTGAAATGTGAAAATTTCATTAACAAAATTAGAATGGATTTTGACTGAGCCTTGACGTAGCTTCTTTTGTTACCCTGTCCTTATGGAAACAACCGTTGCTTTCCGAACCTAAATACTCATGAGCTCACCTTCTCAACAGATGCGCAAATTATCATGATTGATCTATGCGTTGAACATTAGTTATTTATCATTTGTTGGTGACTTTTTTATGCAAACTTGAGTATATTCAACGATATTGTGTTATTTTCCAATGCTAAGTCTTTTACTTGTAGATCGTTTAGGAGGGAACTTTTTTCCTCGATTAACGCTGTTACTGTTTATATGAACGAATTTCTCGCTGGATATATCTTCGTGTTTGAATACAGTAATATATGAGTAGCAGATCGAAGGGCATTTTCTTGCAGGACCACAAAATATGTGATCGTGGATTTTTAGACTATGAGATTAGTTTCTTCACTGAACTCTTCAACCAAAAACAGTTTAGTAATCATGAATCATTAATTGAAATAGCTTCCTTCTAAGTCAGCGAGGCGTCATATTCGACTAATGACGAAGAGTTCAGATATCATAACAACGTCTGTTTCACCATAAATTTTCGAAAGAAGTTCTCGTCGAAAAATAATCATCAGAGTGATTGAGTTGTAATGAATAATGATTTTACAACTAATAAATTCCTACATATTCCCATGACAAACAATCAGCCTTAGACGCTGCTATTCAAGCAATTCCCTATGAAGATTGCCCTCAAAAATACATTTGTGAAAGTTGAGATATTCAAAGAAGGATGATTGGGCACAAGTAGGACATCAAAGCTCGAAAACCAGGTGGGCCTTATTGTTAAGCACACTATAGAGCATAAACATTGTTATTCGGGAAACTATGCTGTTATTATGCAGCTAACTGTCACAAACAAGGGAATGTCCGGTATAGAAATCGATAACACCACATGTAGTATTTCATTTAACTGGAACCCCTAATTGCACAGATCAATTACAAATTTGGACTATGGATGTGTTATTCTCCCGGGCCATTAGACTATTGGGTTCATACATTGTTGTCAGTCATTTTGAAATATCACAGCAAGTCAGCAATACAACATTACATACTGTTAGTAATAGTATGTGCTGTATTGCTATCTTTTGCTGTTTAGACACCCCATCCCCACTACCCAATAGTATCACTCCAAGTCAGCATTACAGCATTACATACTGATAGTAAGATTATGTGTTGTATTCCTATCATTGCATACAGATGGTGAGATTATGTGTTGTATTTCTAGCATTACATACTGCTAGTAAGATTGTGTTGTATTCCTATTATTTGCTCCCCACTACCCACTTTTAAATTGATGTTCATGAAGCCTTCCATTGCAACTGCTTGTTTAAACAATAACTGCTCTTCCAGAAGTCGTCTATACCGCTGTAATCTCATACACTTGTCATGTTTGTGCAGTATTCATAGATATTGTTTCATAGAATTTTGAAAAATTTTGATACAATTTTGTTTAATCTATAAGACTCTTCCTATCATATTTCGTCCGTAGCTCATCACATGTCATGCCTAAAATATGAGTCAATCTTTTTATGTTGCTCGGTGAAGGATGAATTTTTATTTATTTAAATTAACTTATCATCATTTTGATTGGTCATTTATGTTATTAGTTGCTATGCAATATATGTGTATGCTCAGAGATACAGGCGTTCGTATTTTCGGATATATTTGTATGTGTATCGTGAATATGCATCGATATGAATGTATATAAACATGCATTGTATGGTCCATTGCGTATGTAAATGTTTTGACAGAGATTGGCTACTGATATTATTTTTCTGCACTTAAATAAGCAAAATTGTACAATTTTCCATTGTCTTGGCATGTTGGGTTTCAGTTTGTACAAGCTTTAATAGGATAACGTTTCCGCTTCATATCACTGTCCAACTCCCGGCCATGTCTGTGATGATCGTCTTGCCATTGCTGGTCATGTCAGTTCGTGTTAAATTGCACACAATATCATATTTCCAGCTCAGCCCTGCCTTGGTGAAGTATATCTTGTTGTTTGCCAATTTCTTCGCTCCCGACGGTTTTAACATAAGCTGGTTTTGAGTAAATATATACGTTGTATGAATCTCATTAAAAAACTGTTCATGACAGGTCTGACGATTCATTGCTTGACCTAACAGATTGGTCACCATATATTAATGAACAAACCAAAATAGAATCTTCTCATTGATATTTATCAAATAATTGCTGTTTATTATAATCACAATATTATTGCAACGTTTTCCGTGATTTTCTCCCAGTTTTACGTGCCCTGAACTGATCTGATCGTTTATTATAATCACAATATTATTGCAACGTTTTCCGTAATTTTCTCCCAGTTTCACGTGCCCTGAACTGATCGACAAGCCAGATCATTGTCGGAATTGACTATGATAAAAATATGCGTTCATTCACAGGATTCCTGTGAATTAAAATTTAGTGAATGCAGATAAGTTTGCTTGTACATGTTTATGGAATATTAGTCGTATATGTAAATTGCATGGGATTTCATAGAATTTTGAAACAGTATATACTGTAACTAGAAAGGTCGTGTTTCTTCTGTTGCTGGAAAATTGTCCAAATTCTGTGGTATCCATAACAAATATCGAATTTATCCATCATTTTACCCAACAATGTAGTATTCAGAACAAACTCAAGCTCACGAAGACTTAGCAACTATATGTTATCTGTCCATTGTGATATTTCCTTATTTTTTAATCTAATTAAACCAAAATTAAAGTAAAATGTTTTTAAATACCAATTTTCATTCAGATGCGTCTGCTATTTCAAATGTCCGTGACAAGGCAATCTGTGGTCGAGTCTCGTCTCTGCGCATGAGCATGACCGTTACAAATCAGATCATTGGGCTCAAATGAATTGTTGAAATTCACCGCGGTAGAACTCACAATGAAAATCTATTACCAGAGGAGACCAATGTAAAAATGAACGCAAGATTAGGGTCAGTCATATAATGCAGGCCGGCGCCAATTTGGTGTGGGCGCTTGGCAACCGAACACATCGCACCGTCATCCCCTCCTCAAAAATAAATGTCAACCCCATTCCATCTTCATTTTTTTTTTCCTCTTCAGGATGTTTATTTTGCGAATTTAGAGTCGCATCGTTTAGTGATAATACTGTCATATGTTAGTCGGTAGCTAGTTTTTGTTGTTGTAGATATAGTGATCTGATGGTCCATACAACATCTGTAACAGGGACTTGTCACGTTCTGTTTTGACATTCCTGTACAGAAATTGAACGATATCAAGTCTATAGCGACATCATTGCACTAAGATTGAGCGGGTCACGCAGAGCGGGACCCGCAGCCGGAAGATTTCAGATAGCCTGCTCATTAAGTGCAGAGCAGGACCCGCAGCTGGAAGATGTCAGAAAGCCTGCACATTAAGTGCAGAGCAGGACCCGCAGCTGGAAGGATTCATTAGCTAATGCTTCCTAGTTTGTTAATTTGAAAAATACGTGTACTATCGAACAGCGACTCGAGGAACCCTATTTGCATTAGTATTCGGAGAAATATCATGTTCAGGCCTAAAAATAAAGGCATTAAAGAAACCGAAAATATTTAATTCCGTATTTTCTAGCTAATATAAAATATCAACGGGGTGGATGAGATGCTTATTACGAGCAACAGTTATTTGTAAGGGGACGTGAACACACTTTGACGGATAGTTTTGACTGTCAGCTCTAGAAGTTCGCTCTAGTCTGGTTGTTGTCATCTACTTAGTACCCTGATAAAATTACCTATTGATATACTAGCCAACTGATCCTTCGTCATGACATTGACTGTCGCGTAACCAAATCCCCCCAAAATAACACAATAAACTGCTTAATTATTTGGGATTTGACATTCAATAAAAAGTAATCGGGAAAAGTCATCATTGAATTGAGTAATCGGTAAATTTTCATCGGAGATAAAAGGTTGAAGCAAAATATATTCCAGGCCAAGGATATAAATGTTTTTCTTCTCCTGGGTCATCCTTAATATCGGGAACCGCTGATTGGCCTTGGAAAACAACATCTCGTTATGGCCGAAAAAAAGAGGCACGGGTCTGGAAAAGTTTATTCCAAACTTGGCAAAAACAATTTAGGAGGTGTGAATGGAACAAAAACTTTTAATGAATGGGAAAGCGATTGATTCTCCTGCTTTCTTCCCTCACGTCGCAATACCAAACAGTATGCGATGAAAAACATTTGGTGATGTCACACGTAACAGTGCAATAACGTCCCAGCTGTCGATCCTCTGACTTCGATGCAAATAGGTTGCTACAAAAAGCTAACTTGGGATAATTTGTGAGTCGAAAATATATGAATACTGTATGATTGCTTTGAAGAAAACCGTAGTTCATATAGGAGAAGAAATCTCACATTCTTCCGTATACAATTAACCTATGAATGCATTTCTGTTTAGAAGGGGTTTTTGAATGGCACTCCCGTTAACATGACAAAGCTTGGAACAACAGTAACCGTGAATGTCTGAAAATTCCAGTATCGCGGGCTTCATCAGTCATCGAGAAGCGCACCAACATCTTATCTCACCCTCTCGCTCCCTAAAATAAAATAAAACTGTTCAAACTGTTCAACGGAGACGAATTTAGCGACTGGTTTGTTTTGCCAGCTTCAGATATGATGAAAATATATTTGAATCACACAGATCATGTTGTAGTATAATTCAACGAAGATGATGTTGGGGGTCTCCATAGTGGGAATGTCCCTTTGAAACTTTCAGGGCTCTTAGTAGTCTTCGATTGGGTGAACCATGAGATTTTGGTCGAGAAATTACATCATTATTGAGTTAGTTCCATTGACAAGACTTGGATAAAAAGTAATCTACTTGATAGAAAATACCTCAGTAGTTGAAATAAAATAAAAATCTGTTAGTTTGCAAAGAATCGGGACCGCAATGGTCGATCTTTCTGCATTTGCTCACCCATATCCATACATTTCACACATTTGCGATAATCTATTCTTTTTTTTTGCAGATGATTCTACGGTTGATCCGACCAAAAAACTTCCTAATGATAGTTTGTCTAAAGTGAAGAGATAACCAATTCAAACAATTCATTAGTCGAAAAGACGAAGAATGTGATATTTTCTAGGATAATATTTTGCATTCCTAACATGCCGGCTAAATTTACAGGTCAACCTTCTGCATACGCAGCAAAAAAGCTTTGTTGCGATGCAATAGTAGACCAGTGGATTGACTGGAATGATGATTTGGAGACGGGAAATTATCATAAATGTGTTACATACAGTGTATTTACAAAGTTCAGAATTGTATCACGACCCCTGCAAAAGCCTTGTGTTCTACTAACTCACTCATCGCCGAGACAACCACATGAAAAAGGTGGTTATCTCGAACTATGTCACTGCAGTGTCGGCGAAAAGACTCTAGCTCGAAGCTGCTATGATTACGTCGTCGAAATTCATCCTATGAAAATTATCCAATAATTCATCATTCTTCTCCTGGAGCAGAACCGAGCCCAAAGCACAGCTCACGGATGGTGCACGGCAAGTCGAAAATTTACATTGCGCTTTATGAGTTATTCCTAAGTGGACTGAACATGATACGAACTTCAAATTTCTAGGAGAATTCTCATAGGTTTCATTGCAATGGTATCAAATCAAATCGAATCAAATTATTTCTCACAAATAGTCCTTAACAAAATTGTTTACCTCAAGCCATTATATGAGAAATAAATTTTAAGGGCACACATGTAACTGGAGACTTAATTTTAATTTATTTCTATTCATATTAAAGTTGAATTGCAGCTGGCTATACCATTGAATGGGTTTTCAATCACTTAGGTCTGCAACAAACCGGTCATTTCGAAATGTTGTGAGAAGCTATTATAAATTATTCAGGGGGATGAATTGTATAAATCAACTCGTGTGACATCAATAATTCTTTTGCATACAAGGATGAATCAAAAATGTAGAACATACAATACCACATAGTTGAATTTATAGAATTCAAACATTCATTTTCGCTAATTTTTCAAATATAACCTCCATCCTAGACTATGCATATCCAAAGAAGGCACATGTTTCCTAGGCGCTCTGATGAATTTCACCGCCATCGATTTTCAACACACTGATAAACAAAGTTTGAATTCGTTGAGTGAAATATTGTTCCTATCTACTTTTAACTCTATTTTGATGGCAAATAAGAAGTTAGGGGGAATCCGCTGTGTGTCTATCTGTATGTCTACCCATTTATTTCGAAATAGGTTAGTTTGTTGGAATCGCATGCTTTATAGTTGAAACATAATACTTTGAATTGTTGTTGTCAAACCAATACTAATCAGGAACGTCTCTCATTTCAAAGTAGAAATTCAGCCAGCAGCTGTTCTGTTGCCGAATAAAATAATAAAAAGAAAGAGAGAACCGACCTCAATATGTTTTTTAAAGCCTTGGATATTTTCCGTACTCCTGAGCCGAGGTAACCTCTGCTCGAGCGGAAAGAGTTCACAGAAAAATATCAGTCAGAATTTGTCCCGCGAATTGTTGGAGTTCATTAGTCCTACAGGAGGGCCCTTCAGAAAAACGATTTATATTGCCTTGTAGGGGAAAAATATTTTGGTCAGTTTTTACTCCGAATATTTTGGAATCGAGTATTATATACCAATAAAAATGCCCTGTCAGTGCAATAATTGTTTCGGTAAACTTACGAATTTAATTAACAAGGATACCGACTAACTTCGTTTATTTTTTTCCCATTTTCTTCACAAGTAATGGTCATTTAAAATGAAATGAAAATAAAAATTGTCACAGTATCATTGACGTTAGGTAGATTAATTTCAATGACCTGGAAGAATTAAAATGTGTACTCCACAGAGAAGGGAAGCGTGCTACTTCAAGGTAGCAAATTCCGTTTGATGAATATTTATACGTCAGGTTGACTGATTCAACAAGCTGGATGGTTCTGAAATAGTGACGAAAATATATGGTTTACTATAGACACAACCAGAAATCGATTTAAATGTCAGATTGACTAATTTAAAATCATCGAGCTATATTGTCTACTTAAGAGTCGTCCAGTTCACCGCCTAACTATCCTGAGAGAGACGAGCCATATACATGGCTACATAAATTAATTCGGCAAGCCCACCGACTTGATTGTGAGGCGTAATGTTTTGATTTATGAGTGGATTACAAATTGTAATCCATCTTTTGATGGATCTTCAGCCGTATTACAAATTATAAGCAAACTTTCTCAGGATCGTCAGCTGGATTATACAACAGCAGTGCCAGGTGGATTATAAAGTGAGAGTTGGATTATCGTCAGTTGGATTATACAACAGGAGTGCCAGGTGGATTGTGAAGTGAGAGTTGGATTATCGTCAGCTGGATTATACAACAGGAGTGCCAGGTGGATTGTGAAGTGAGATTTGGATTATCGTCAGCTGGATTATACAACATGAGTGCCAGGTGGATTGTGAAGTGAGAGTTGGATTATCGTCAGCTGAATTATACAACAGGAGTGCCAGCTGGATTATATAACAACACTGAACGGATTTTCAAAAGCATCAAGCTTATTCTAACATTCTCCCGACAGCAAGTAAAACCTTCTTGTTCCTGGATTGTTCGTTTCCTGAATTGATTCGTTATTCCCGTCCATGACATTCTTTGCTTAGCATTTAACCCCGGCACAGTTCAGAGTGTTTCTGCCTGCAATATACACTCATCAGCTCGCTGTTATGTTCTCGACCGTTGGGTAACCTTTAACCCCGGCACAGTTCCGAGGGTTTCTGCCTGCAATATACACTCATCAGCTCGCTGTTATGTTCTCGACCGTTGCGTAGCATTCAACCCCGGCACAGTTCCGAGGGTTTCTGCCTGCAATATACACTCATCAGCTCGCTGTTATGTTCTCGA